>PVJA010008461.1:0-64378 GCA_004027025.1 Myocastor coypus
CATTTTTACTTCTGATGAAGACAAATTATACACACACAGACTGAAGTCACTTTTCTCTTTTGTTAATAAGGACAATGAACTTTCCAAAGAAATCTGAACTTCCAAAAAAATTACCATGCTTGAAGGACACTTACAATAGTAAGATGGCCTAAGCCCTGTGTCCCTCTCATCTACAATGAAAAGAGTTTTACGTACAGAGAGAAACAAGAACCCCCAGCAACCATGCATAACTTAGGGATAGAACAAGTTTGGGATGCTTCAGCTGTAAGAATCTTTTCCTGAAAATCCTGACTCAAGAACATCCTGCTTATGCTTGAATCTCAACTTTAGCTAAGCTCCAGAAAAGCCAAGAAGGTTCATCAGGTTCTTCCCAAGATTTTGGCTTTGAAAAAGAATTGAAACGTCACATTATGTTTAGTGACAACTGTACTTTGCACACCTCTCAAGAAGATCCACAACACACATTAGCAATTACAGCTCTGAAGTATCCTAGGGACCCCGGGGTGGAGCCAGTTCAAAGTGAATTAGAATTTCCCAGTTCTGCTTGGCTGTAGGTCTCATGATCCCACTTACTCAAGGCAAGTAACACTGCGTGAACAGAGAGGGAAGTACTGTGCAAAGACTAATGCTGGACGAAGAACTATAACCAAAACATCAAAGCGTGTATGACGTTTTAAAAGAAAACCAGATTCTTCCATCAAATCGCAAGAAAAGCAAGATGCTTTGTTCTAAAGTAGACAGTTCTAGAGTATTTGTTTCTGTCTTCAAGTTTCAGCATAGCTATAAATTTTAAAGAACATGATATATTATCCTGAAAAATTTAGGAACAGAATTATGAAAGAATGTGGAATGGCACAGATTAGAGACTAACAGTGAGTTTAAAAATGTGGTAGATAGTTGGGGCAGGGGAGATAGCTCAGTAGAATAAGTGCTTGCCTGTTGCCTGGCAAGTGCAAGGTCCTGAGTTTGATCTCTGGTAACACGAAAAGAAAAAAAAAAAAAAAAGATAACCTAGGTATATGTAATAAGATCTTAGATATCTAAATTACACATTCATAAACATGTAAGGTTATCAACTCAATATCCGCCCTGGGCTAAATGGTTTATAGAGATACCAGTGCATAGAGAAGCCCTTTGGGAGGCGCAGAGGGATTGAGCCAGCCTCTCTGTCTGTACTTCAAGCTGCTAGCTGCACTCATGGCAATTCTCCTGC
Source organism: Myocastor coypus (assembly GCA_004027025.1). Lineage (NCBI taxonomy): Eukaryota > Metazoa > Chordata > Mammalia > Rodentia > Myocastoridae > Myocastor > Myocastor coypus. The sequence continues at coordinate 1,214 of PVJA010008461.1, forward strand.
CTCAGCCTAAAATACAGTTAGGACTTTAATGAAACATAAAACATGGGAAGATGTTAGAGAGAAACCCAGGGCTGCCGAAAGGTATCCACAAATCCTATAGTTACAATCAGTTCTCAAACGCTACAGATGCCTGAGAGACTATTGCATCCCCACTTCCATAAGTCCTGACCCTCAGAACTCCAACAAAACTCTGTCCCCGGAGGGACAGCAAAGAACAGAGTGACAACACCAAGACCACAGTCAGAAGCCCAGACCAAGTGCAGACCCAGCAGGAGAGCCTAACATCAGCCCGGCTCACGTTTCTGGGTGAAGCAGAAAAGCAGCCCACACGTGTCTGCAGAGGAGGTCACCTCTCTTATCCTCGTAGGTCCTAAACAGACCACGATGATTAGTCACTTTGGGGATTTTGTTTGGTTAGTACAACTCCAACTCCCAAAGAATAAAGTATGTGTGTATGAGAGAGAGAAAGAGACAGACAGACAGGCAGACAGACAGACATAGAGATAGAGACAGAGACAGAGACAGACAGGGACAGAGACAGAGAGACAGACAGAACCAAAAAAAAGCAGAAAATTAAAAAATCTAACTGGATGCTACAGTAAATCTCACACAGAGAATAAATTCAAAATTAATTTCAAACACAAATCCCAATGCAGAAGTCAAGTCCCAGTTAAAAGCCAAATCTGAAAGGATGACTATGCTGTAGGTTTCTCCGGGGACCCCACAGTTCATGCACGCACACCAGTGATTTGATACATATGTGTAAGGGAGAAGAACTGCGACAGAAACCGGCTCATTCATTAAGCATTTTTATAGGTAATCTAATCAATCTTCACTTTCAAGTTCAAAGTTTAAGAATCTATCTAAACACATACAGACGTACAAACACACACACACACACACACACACACATTCGCCTGTAGAAAAGATTTTCACCAGCTACACCCCTATTCATAGTTTCTTTTCTCCATCTTCTTGTGGACACCTGTCATAACAGGATAAGGAAAAGTATATATGATTCTAGATTCAGGTGTTTTATAAATAGTTCTTTCAGAGTTCTAACTGAATGTTGAAAGAAGCCAAAAGTCAGACCTGACTTCTTTTAAGGACTATGGTCTTGAAATGTTGATAAAGACATAAACTCGCAGTTGGTAACAAAGCACACTGTGTGCTCACGCTACTACGCACCAGTACTGTACTGAGAATGCACCATCTCCTCTGATGTCAGCTGTGGTTAGTGATCTTTGGAGCAAAATGCAACTGTCATTCACATTTTACAGGCGAGGCTCCTGAGGTATAGAGAAGGTAGAAACGCTGCCTGCACAGGGAACCTGTCATTGCGCTAGCGGGCTCTACAAGCGCCTCAGTCTCGCTGGAGCACTAGGCCACTCTTTACAGTTCTCAGAAATGTACTCGCGTTTTCATCTTTTCCAACCAACAGCTCAGCGATGCATCGTTAGATGTACAAGTAATGCAGGATGCTTTACAAAGTATTTTAAAAATCTGTAAGACTTTTTTTTTTTTTTTTTCTGCAAAGATTGCCATTAAACCTATCTGCTTCATTCTATAGTTCTATAAAGGGAACACATAAGCTTAGCCATGTCAGGGACTACTGGTTTACCTAAATTTGGGTTTTGCCCCCACCACATCATTAAAGGAACTGAACTAACATCTCTAAAATGAACTGACTTCTATGTAGCCCTCCAGAGTTTTCAGAGTTCTCACTACCATGTGGCCCTTTAGGCACCAGGCCTTTTGGGGCACTAATCACACCATGCTAAGTCACTTGTTAAGACAGGCAAATCTGAGAGACTGTGAGTCCCTCCTTTGCTAACATTATTAATGCTAATGCAAAATAATGTATCTATTCATATATGTGATCATATTAATCACATTAACATACTAATTCATACCTGCAAGCATCTACCTGTCATCAGAAGTTCTCAAGCTATCTCCAAGAACAACATCTCTGCAGCCACAACGTTTCTGTCATTAGCAGTGAACACCGCAATGGCAATTCCTGGAGAGATGGCCACTGGGTTATTTAAGCAAGGGATGTATAAGGCTTTAAGTTGGAAAATGATGCGAATGTGGGCCTCCCACAGAGACAAGCCTAAGCCGGAGTATACTCTCACAAAAGTTTGTCATTCATGGATGGATGGATGGATGGATGGATGGATGGATGGATATAAACACAGTAAAAAATTTCTGCATATTGCCAATCCCTTTAAGAAAAGGCTGGCATTAAATGCATGGAAAATGAAATCTAGAATAATGTTAAAGCATGTCATTAACATGACACACCAACCACTGAGAAGATAGCTTGTGGTCTACATGCACCTGCCCAAGAACCCAGAATACCATACCAGCCCCTGGAACCAGGCATGGAGACTCATGCCTGTAATCCCAGCACTAGGGAGGCTCAAGACGGGAGAATCACTACAAATCTGAGCTGCATAGTGAGACCCTGTACTAAATAAACAAATTAAAAATTAAAAAAATAACACCAAATCAACACATGCAGGGGCTTGAGACATTGTGTCTTTGTCTAGGCTGAAAAAGAATCAGATAGCACAGCCCTTGATTCAGGAGCATAAAGCCTTATGCCACATGTAGTGAGAAATAAAATGATTAAATTTACTATTTGAAACTGTTAATCGCAACCATCTTGGCTTGATTCAGAGTCTATAAATGTCTCTATAACTTTATGCAGCAAGAATATCTGAGGAACGAATGCAGAGCTGGGGGGGGGGGCACACTGAAAAATCAGCCTGCTTTCTATGCGGTGATATTTCCCTAACAACACTACAATAATCACTAAAATCAATTTTAAAAGCTTATATGACTGCATAATTATATTCTCAACCTGAATACCACACATTTATTTAACAAATATACCATAATTACTCTTAAGTATATGTATTTATATGGACACAAACATTTTATATATGATGTTTTCAAGTTTCCCTGATTTTCTAAAATTCAAAGTACCCTATACAACTAAGACACTATATCAAAAAATAAACAATTAAATTATCTTTTAAATTATAGCTGGGATAAAAAGAAAATGCACTAAAGCCATCCCTAAATATCTGGATCAGACTTCTGGCAACTTCAAACAACTTGAAGGATATAAGGAAATGATTTCATTTAAAACTACAATAAATAAATAAATACACACATAAACATAAAAACAGAGAGCATAAGGAGTCATAATTTTGTTATCTGGGTGTTCTAAACTGGAAACAACCCAGATACGCATCAACAGCAGAATATTTTAGTGACAGTTGTTTATCAATATACAACGAAATGCATGATCATACAAAACAATAGTATGCTTCACTATAAACCAAGAAACTACCTATGCCAGCAGAAGCGATTCTTCCAAAGAGGATCACGTACAAGACAACAACACAAGACAGTGCACCCTTGTAGATTACAGCAAAAGTTCAAAAACGATAAAACTGATGCAGAGTATTAGTAGCATGCAGAGTGACTCGTGCCTGGGGAGGAAGACAGAACAGCAGGAGAGGCAGCAGGCATAGGGAAGCCCTGGGAATACTGTACTCGATGACGTAAGGCACAGTTGCCCAGGTGTATTTATTCTGCAGTGATGCACTGAACTGCAGACTCATGAGCTGCCAGCATTTCATCTAGAAAGGCAGTGGATGCGACTGCCCCGCATGCAGAGGGAAAAGGGAGCGAGGTGTCTCTGCGGAAGGCAGGACAGGCAGCAGGACGGAGGAAGCCTTGCAGCGGCTCTAGTTCAAAGCCTAAGCAGAACAGCCCCGCTGAGCAGGAGGCATCTTCCCCCGCCCCTCAGAGCAACTTAGGCAGCACAAAGAGTCCGCAGCTAGCAAGTAAGCAACAGGGTGGTAAAAGAAGCAAGGAGAAATTAAAGAGAGAAGAAAAGAAAAGGCTGCGGCTATAAAGACCTGCAGGGGTAAAAGCATGCAAAAAAAGGAATGAGCGGCAAAAACAATAGGAAACAACAGCCCGGGAGAGCCAAGCAAGCAGGAGAGAGAAGAGTTGGCCTTCATTCTTTTTTTTTTTTAAAGAATTTTTTATTTTTTATTTATTTATTTTTTCTTGTTTCAGAACCTTTGTTTGTTTATTCACTCATTTTTTTTATGGCCGGCTCAGCCCGCCCCGAGGGCAGGGCTGGCGCAGCATGTGGGGCCGGGGATCGAACTGCGGTCCCTGAAGCCACCCAAGCTTTCCCAAGCAGGTGCTTTAGACCACTGAGCCATCCCGCTGGGCCCCATTCTGCGAGTGGTGGAGGCACTGAGGAGGCAGGAGGCAGGCACACTTTTTCAGCTACTAAACGCCCAGGGGCATGAGGCTGCACCGCACTGATTACACCATGCTGGCCGAGTAAGTCAAGGCGAAGAGGGCCACTATTGGCTGTACACCCATCACATCTCAGCAGTATATTCATTGGCTTACGTAATTCCCCACTTAGGGTTAGGTTTTGCCATGGATTAATCCCATTTTACAAGTGAAAAGCAGGAACTGGAGAGGAGTAGCTATAGTCACCTCTTTACCTCAGCAGCCCAGCCAGGTATATGTAACACAACACCCACCATGGACTTGCCAGGAAGTCACCTATCTGCGTTCTGAATATTTTTCTGTGACTGCATAAATGAAACGTGTCTAAGGAGCTACGGCAACTGCCAACACCGTCTAAGGCAGCTGCGTCCATCTCTAGCCTGGGTCTACCACTGTATTCTGCCTCTTAAATTAAATGAAACATGGTGGTTCATTTTGCATGAAAAGGGTAAGGTAGCAGGCAAAATTCTACTAGTGTGACATTTTCCACTTGGTTAGTACTTTCTTCACACATTGGCTTCTAATGCACACTAGCAATTGATTCCCTCTCCCCAAATGAACGGGCACTGCACAAATCTTAACAAGAAAATGTGAAACTATGCGCCCTAACAACCCCTCTGGTGGCACATGGCATCTGTCTTGCAGGTAGAAGAAGACATAATACATTATATTCTATCATACAGAATGTGTTTGTTTGTCACATAGGCCTGTACACTCCGACTCAGAAACAGGACACCACGGAGTTGTTCATGCAGAACCACAGTCCAAGAATGTCACCAGCAAAGCAAACTGGAGAACCTTGACGTAGAAAGAATGAAGACCAGGGAGGCAATGCATTGGAGGTCCTACAAGGCAAAGTGCTGATGTGTTCGTGTTTCTGCTGAACATGGGAAAAAGCTTGCACGTGGATGGAAAGAGATGTCGCTGGAAAGTGCGGCACAAGTCCTAGGAAAACAATGGCACTTTTCTTTAGCACTGCTGCAAATCTACCACTTCCGGTTCAACTTTTGTGGAACACTTGCTGATGCTAATACTGCTGTCTAAGTACTTCACAAGCAAATTACTACAGGTCCACATGAATGAATAGCCCTGGTATCTGGGATCTGGTCCTCGTCTTTGCACTTACGGATGGTGCTGTGCTTTTCAGTCCACAAGTGAGGATGCTGTTCAGAAAATAAAATACTACCACTGAAGTGACTTCACCAAACAATGCCTACATCACCAGGTCTTTTAATCTTGTTATAATGAAGGTTACTCTGTTTCAACACTGAAATAGAGCCAAGCCTATTATAAGTGAGACATTGTATAAGCCAATGAGAAAAGAGACAGCAGACCACTCAAATCTTTACCACCCTCCTAGGCTTAAAACCAAGCAAGCTGTACAGTCCCAAAACATCCTGCTCTGGATTACTGAAATACAAATGCAATTCTTCCCAAGGTATTATTAACATGCTTCTGAAGAGCGGTACGATGAAGTCTCTGGCGGGCCATGTGTTTAGTCCACTGCAGGGGTGGTGAAGACAGATAACCAGGGCTAACAACACTTAAAGGAGAGTACCATTCTGGAATCTTCTCAGGCAATAATTCTGCTTAAGAAAGGACTGCTTTATGCAGCTCAAACCGTTGCTCACATCACCCATTTGTACTTCTACACTTGGCTTTGATGAAGAGACTAAATGATTACTCCCACAAGCTGATGCCAGAGTGATATTACTTTATAGATACCAAAGGTAAGTCTACCTGCTGATACCTGTACCCATTTGGCATGCCTTCCTATGGTCTGAACAAGTATTGCAAATCTGCCTAAATGCTAGGATGACGTGTCACCCAAACCTATGTATGCGTCGTCGATCTATTCTGTACTAATATGTGCCCACCTAGATGTCGGGAGCAGAAGAAGGTGCCGGAGATGCAAAGGCGTGTTAGCTAGACCTAAACCTTGCCCTTCGTATGCTCACAGTCCAGACAGAAAAATGAAGCAGGAGAAGTGGGCTCCTGACGCAGACTCGGGATAACAAGAAGAGATTCTGCGGGAAAAAGCACACGCAGAGGAGCTGAAGCTGGCCCCGTGAAGAGAAACACCTGCAGGACTCGGGCAGAAGGCAGCGAAGGCAGGAACGCAGACCAGGAGAGACTGCGATTTCTCAAGGGAACTCAGAGAAGCTAAATAATATCAGCAGCATTTCGGTGGGTTTTGATTAGCATTCTATTTTTGTTGGAAAGGATTAAACAAAATTTCTATACTAAAAATCCCAATTTCCTGATGATATTAGATAGTCACTTTGTCATGTATGTTCACAATACTTGAGAGCAACTCTATGGAAGTGTGTACTGAGGAATTACAGATTTCTGTAGTGCAAAGTATTATTGAAAGTTAGAAATCTAATTTAAAAACATTGTGTTTGACTTTGTGGTATTTAACTCTGATGATACGGTGGCAAAAGCCCTGTAGTTCTGTTTTAATCATGAAGAATTAAGTACAACTCATGAAAACCATTGCTGAATTCTATGTATTAGTAAATGAATATTTGTTTTTTTAAATTATGGCTTCAGTGTTTATTTACTTCTTTGTTTCTTCACTACACACCTCCGACTCAGAGCGACCCTTCTGTCTCGGACTCCCCAGCACTGGGATTACAGGTGCAAGCTACTACACCAGGTTTCAGTGGCCAGCATAGCACTCCCTGATGGTTCCAAGGCCAGCGTAGCATGCCATACTGGGGAACCAAACCTGGGTCCTCCTTGTGCTTCCCAGGCTGGCACTTAGACTGCCAAGCTATCTCTCCAACCCATTTGTTTTACTTTTATATTTTATTTTATTTTATTTAGTATTTTGCATTTTAGAGAAGAGTCTACAGAGTGTTCAGGTTCTCACTACTAGATCAGACTCATAGTGATCTGCCTGTTTACAGCTTCCCACGAGCTGGGACTACAGGCGCGTGCCACCACCACTCCCAGTCTAATTGCCATCTCTGCACGCCCAGGGGGTGGGGCTGGCACAACAGGCCCAGGGATTGAACCCCCAGCCACTGTGCCTCTTTAATCTGCTGAGCTATTTGGTCAGCCCCATTTCATTTATTTTAAATTGATCTCTTTCTAAATGGCTTAATAGGGCTGGGGAAATAGCTCAGTAGAATAAGCACTTGCCTGGCAAACACAAGGACCTGAGTTCAATCCCCAGTCCCGCAAAAAAAAAAAAAAATGTCTCTTTTAAAAATAAAAAAAAAAAAAAAAAAAAAAAAAAAAAAAAAAAAAAAAAAAAAAAAAAAAAAAAAAAAAAATAAATGGCTTAATATTCTAGCCACGAAGCACAAGATGAAGTGTGTATTCAATTCTAAATAAGGTCTCTATTTATGTCACAAATGAAGCGTTAATGGCTTTAAAAATCTTGTGTTTGTCAGGTTAGAAAAGAAAGCACCAAGGTGATATCCCGTTAGGTCTACATCCCATTGTGGGCAAGGACGGCTCACGTGCCTACAATCTCTGAGCAATTCATTTATGCATATACTACTTCCTGAGCACATCACCCATTTCAACTCTGTGAGAATCTCCCAGGCTTCTACAGAAGTGCCAGCTACTGTTATTACAGGAGCAAGGGTCACAGGGAACAATTTATTTCTAAGCACAGGGTGAGGCGTGACTTAGCACAAAAGTACCAGGGAAAACAAGCAGTCCTCATGAAGGCAAAAGGTAAGTGCGACTGATATTTGCTGTTGCTTTTAGGCGAATTATTTTCCCCATTTTTTTTTTTTTTTTTTTTTTTTTGTCTTTTTGAGACAGGGTCTCGCTATGCAGTTGAGGCTGGCCTTGAGCTCACTTTTGTAGCCCAGGCTGGTCTCAAACTTGCACCGATCCTCCCATCTCAGGCTCCCGAGTGCTGGGATTACAGGCGTGCGCCACCACGCCCGACTTATTTTTTTTTTAATTCATAATGACACAGTCGTGAGTAACAGTGGAAACACCTAGGAGACTGTCCTACAGAGGCAAGGGTGGAATGCAGACAGAAAGAGGAGAAAAAAGAAAAAACTAGGGCAACGCTATGAACACAAACATATGCCAAGAGAAGGAGGAGTTCACGTGGACGACGTGGCCGTAAGCCACCAAGGTGGAGCCACGGATCTCAGCCCGTAGGAAACGAGCCCTCTCGAATGTCCTAAGCAGCAGAGTGGAGAAAAGGCAAGCTGGGGTGGCATGATGCATGTCCTGAAGCATGAAAGAGTCAAAATAATAATCAATTCTGGGGGTGGGGAGATGGTTCCATGGCAAGTGCAAGGTCCTGAATTTGATTCCCAGTAACATCCCACAAAAAAATGAAATACTCAGTTTTGATCATTAAAGAAAAAAACGGAAATATAGTAAGCTCAGATCACAGGGTGATTACTGATAGATTCGTGACATTAACGAAACTGAACCACGCAGGCAGCTCCTCGTTGTCACACTCTTCGTTTCAGTAAGAATCACAGCTGCCAGCATTTCACGTTTCATTCGTGGTCATTCACAACGTGGTCTCCATGCCCTGCACGGGACCTGGAAGTCCAGAGTGCTGCTGAGCACCGCGCGGACTTCTCAGGTTACCCAAATGTGGTGAATGCGCCCCGTGAATCTCATCTCTTCCCTTCTGCAGCCTGTCCGGCCATATTTAGGCTTTATCTTTGCCTGGTCTACCAGGCATCCACTCTGACTCTGAGAGTCTCGGACTTGCAGCATTTTATAATTGCTTGTTTGCTAGCTTCTTTTTTTTTTTTTTTTTTTTTTTTTTGAGACAGGGTCCTGCTATTATGCAGTTCAGGCTGGCCTTGAGCTCACTTTTGTAGCCCAGGCTGGTCTCGAACTCGCACTGATCCTCCTCCGTCAGCCTCCTGAGTGCTAGGATTACAGAGTGTGCACCACCACACCCAGTGCATTTTACAATTTCTGAACTAAAAATAAGATTTCCAAAGTGAAGCCCAGGTCCCAAATTCAATCCCTGACACATACACACACACACACACACACACACACACACACACACACACACACACACACAAATAAATATAAATAAATAAGAAATTAATGAATGAATGGGGGAAAAAGAAGAACAGCACGAAGCCCAACCTTCCCAGTCTCACTGAGAACTCGCTCAGAGCATGGTGAAAACCTCAGCAGTCTCCCCTCGGATATTCTGATATAGGTAAACTAGCAGTCTGAATATGGCCAAAGGCCTCCCCACAGCACACTGTACCCACACAGACAGAGTCCTCACATGGCGTTGGCAAAGCTTCCTTTAATACTACAGGTTAAATCCCCCTGGACACCCATACCGCCTGGAGCTACTCCAGCTTCCCCCTGCTCACCAACCTACTGGACTTTGGTTCTATGACGGGAGAATCCCAAGGTGCAGCTCCTCCTGGGCTCACAGAGCTGTGTCCTTCTCCTGTCACCCCAGCACAATCCCTCAGGGCTGCGGTGGGAGCTGGAAGACAGGAACCTAGCCGTGAAACAAGCTGGCCCATGAACAAGTGCAGAGGTCCTGATGGTGCTTCCACGCAAGTGAATAATCGGATATTGTTCTCAAGTGTGAGACACTCAGCCTCACCATGGGGGAAAAATGGTGTTGACAGAGATCACCTTGTGTTTTCCAGAGCAAATCCATAGCAAAACAGCTTCTTTTCCAAAGTTGGATGCAATAAGGAGAAAAATACACATTCAGCTACAAACATGAACAGGAAGCACACAAATTCAAAAGATTACACAAGACCACTCATCAATATCAGTATGGCCTGGGCAGATTTCTATCCTCTTCTTTGCATTTATCTGCATTAACTGCTACTGTAATATTCCTAACTTGCAAAATGTAGTGTTACTTTTGAAGCCAACAGAAAGAGGAATATAAAGTAAATCATTACAACAATGGCTACCGGAACAGACTGTAAAAGAAATGATGCTGTCATTATTGTTCTTTTTCCCTTTCTTCTTCCACTAAGGGACCAATAATGGGTGACACGCAGAGTGGTCATTCCATGTACATTGAAAGAAGAAAGGCACTGAAGCACAGTGGTCTAAGCACTTGCTTGGCAAGAGCAAGGGCCAGAGTTCGATCCCCAGCACCACATGCCATGCTGGCCCTGGAAACCCAGGCACACAGTGCTGGTCACTGGAACCGGGTATGCGGACAATTGACTGCAATCCCAGCGCTGGGGAGGCTGAGACCAAGGATCACTAGGAGTTTGAACTGTGTAGTGAGACTCCGTACCAGATAAATAAATAAAGAAGTTTTTAAAATTACATAGTTTCTACACAAAAATGTAAACCAAACTGTAGCAGTGCATGTCTACTGCTTATGTGATTTCATGAGGTAAGTACTCAAAATAATGTCACAGTCTCTCTTGACAAACTGAGTCCCTAAGTGCATAAGGTAGCTACGGTAGCTAGCTCCAAGAGTACGTGTACTGCTCAGTAAATATGTAGTATATGTGACAGCAGGAGCAGCATATATTCTGCGACACCAGAACCTCCTAATTCCAGACTCAATTGCAAGGGAATACCTTAGGCGGTAGAAAAGTTAGAATGTAATTTAATCATCAATTTAAGGATTACTTTCAAAACAAAAGATTGTCGTTGTAAAAGGTATTTGGCTGAAATTCTTTGCCATGGAATCTTACACACCTCCCTTTACCTGAATCAGAGATCTGTAGGTGTCCTCGTGTGTGTGTGGCAGGAGCAAAATGAAGAGAGAGGTTCATTTTGAAATCAAACAACACGCACACGCTGTACAGTGGAAAAGTGCCTTACTCTTCATGATGAAGCGTATGCATTTCTCCCCAAATTACTGAAGGAGCTAACTCTGCCCCTCCACAGTTCTTGGCCGTGCCCATCTGTGAGAACCTCTGCTATAGAAAAAAATAAGCAGTGGGGTCCAAGTTCTCGCGAGACAGGAAGGACAGGAATTCAAGATGAATTCTTCCAGTTGCATTAGAAAGTTTAGAGAAGCACAGAAATCTGAGTGCAACATCAATAAGCACCTGAGAGACCAGGCCTTCACGAAAGGCCGTGGGAATGCTCTCCTGCTTGTAACAAAGCTACACACCACCAACTGTCTCCAGTATGTACCCCAGGGATGGAAAGAAATGGTAACCCTATTTCCTCAATGGCTAAGGTGCCGGGTAATGTGGACGGCTGTAAACAGGAAGTGGCTCTCCCAGAGAGGCAAGCTCTTACTACAGGAGAAGTCCTAGCTGGACAGTTCAGGTTTGATTCGCTACTCCCTTGTACACCCACACACCTTCCCATACAGGGGGTGAGCCTAGGGCTCTACATCTGACAGTGACACTTCATTTACCTAGGTATTACAAATACTCCTCCTCCTCGAGTAATTTACTTACTTAAACAATACTACTGCCTACCTCAGGAATGAGGACCTGCCGCGCACAACAGCCTGAATTCCTTTGAAATATGTTTTCTGTGTTAAAATATTTCTGAAAAATTATGATAAAGTGAATTGTCACATTAACTCACAGTTTGTTAAATACTGTGCGATCTCTCTATAACATTCTTTGTTATGAGCCTAGAATCAGCATATGGGAATTGCTCTTTTCCTGCTAAGCTGAAGTCATTACTAACTACTCATCTGTGACATGCACTTTTTCTTGTAACCAGGGATTTTAGCTTCACAAAATTTAGAAACTGCCACATTTGTTTCTTGGCAGCATCTCCAAATGTGACATCAGTTAAGTTTTAGAAAACTCTGCTTTAGCAAATATACAAGTGAGTGCCAGGTTAAAGACTGTCCAAAAAGGAGCAGAGGGTCTGCACAGGGACCAAACACAGCCTCTCTCTTACATCTCTACTGTCACAGGCCTCTCATTAGGGGCACATGGAATTACAAAGAGCAGCACAAAAAACCCATTTCAAAATGGGTATCAAATTACCAGCATATAGCCATGGCTGCCACTCGCTGGAGCTCTGCACTGAAAAACAACTGTGATGTGCAGACGAAAAGCTGCATTTTCAGTTCCCCTAATTTCCCAAGCCTAAGAAATAAGAGTATGCTTTCCATGAAATATAAATTTATTTATTAACCAACCTCTCTACATGCATCATCACAAATGTACGTATAAACCTACAGACCCACTCGCTGCTCGTCAAGAGGAAGAGGACAGATCTAAACAGCATAGACTTTTTCAGAGAATCAGTATCATTGGGATACCCAGAAAGGCTTACTTCGAAAATTATTGAAAGAGGACTGGGGAGACAGCTCAGGAACTCAAGAGCCTGCCTGGCAAGCACAAGGTCCTGAGTTTGATCCCCAGTACCAAAAAAAAAAAAAAAAAAAGAAGAAGAAGAAGAAGCAAATGATTGAAACAAATAGCAGAACTTCCTCCATGACTTGAAAACTGGGAAATACTAGGCATCTCATCAATAGCTCTACTAGTTCCTATCTAAGGAGCTTGCAAATTTTGTAATCTATGTAATCTGATAGCACTGACCTGTCAACAAAAATTTAGAATTACTGCTCTCAGCTAAGGGTATCTTTCCTATCAAATTAAAAAAAAAAAAAAAATTCCACTTGGTTGCTATAATTTCCCCTAGAAAATTAAACTAAATGACATATTTATATCACTATTAGGAACATGTTCTCAGTATCTAACCTATGGGGAAAAATCTCTGTTAATCTTATTCACTTTATTTCTTAAGCAGATGTATTTTCTTCATAGTTTTATCACTGAGGTTGAGGACAAACAGACACCTTGAAAATTCATTGTTCAGCTCAGAATTTTAGGAAGTGTAGCTCTGTATGTTATCTCAGAATCAGATTTCAGGAAAACAGACCCCACAATCGCTACAGACTCATGTAACTCTCATCTGTTACTTTGAGGGGCTGAATATTAACATCCCATTTATTAATGAAGTATTTAGGGTCATAGAGCACAGAGGCTACCTGTGAAAGAAAAGATACATTTTAAAGCATCCCCAGAGAACCACAAGAGGGCTATGCCTGAGAAACTAGCTCTGAGAAAAGGGTCCCAAGTCCTGACGCAGCTACCACAGTCTACTGTCCAACGGCACTGCGACTCATTCTGCAGGGGAATTTTGTAAGACTCATTTCAGAGAAGAGGAAGAAGATTCATGAGATTGGCACAGAAAGTAAGCAATGGGAGGAAATCTTTGGCTATCAAGGTCACTTTATAAAACTATGTATTAAAATGAGGTATGATTACAAGCACAAAATAATTAAAAATGAAGGCACGGGTCATGAATGCTTGAAAGAACAAAGCACAGAGGGACGATATGGAAAAAAAAGTTCTTCCTTCCAGAATTCTGATAATTCAGATTGAGCAAATCTTGTACCACAGATATTCAAATTAACAGAAGGAAGAGTTGAGGCCAGCATTCTGCCAAGGCGCGCAAGGCCAAGTAAGGATTTGGGGACAACGCAGGGCCATTGTTTCCCTTCCAGCTGATAGCTAGACATCTCAGCTCCCTCCACCCTGTATGTAACCTAGAAGATTCAACGTTGTAAAAGTTTTAAAATGATTCCTGCTTAGAAACATCACTTTCGACAGCCCGGGGGACATCTTCACTGTTAATACTTTGTGGAAATTAAAAAGCATAGAAACATAGCGAGGATGACATGTATTAGCACCATGATAAATATTCACACAGCCTTTTTGGTGTTTACCAAACCTGTTCCACAGACCCTCAACTGATCCCCCTCCATCTGTGGTGAGGGATGATTACTGACTTCTACGGGAGGGAAAACTGCTCACTAACAAGGCTGGAGTACCCTTAAGTCGGCCCCTAGGTCTGATGACACAACCCAGCCAAGGGACACCAGCAGCTTCAATCACATGGCTTCGCAGGGTGGCTGTCTGTGCTCTACTGTAATTTCCACTGTGCATATCTAGAGAACAAACAAGTTTGGAGTGAAGCCAACATGTTCAAATTATAGAAAACTGCAAAGCAAAACAAAATTAAAAAGGTCAGAAACTACTGTGCAGCACACACAGGACCCCTGACGTGCTAAGCCAGGGCTGCTGTCTGGGACAGGCCCAACTCTGCCCCCAGAGGGCCCAGGGTCTTCACTGTGTGTGTATTAAAACCAGCGTTTCCCAGGCTGGTGTCAATACTGCTGTATTAACACAGCGACTATTTAGAGGCTTAAAGACAGAGGAGGGCATATTAATAATTAATGCTGTGGGTCTTTTAGCATAAGGTCATGATCTTCTTTTACACATGTTACATTAAAAAGACATGCTCTGCTGAACCACTCCACAGTCAAGGGACAATTGTTTTCACTTCTAAACCCTGTCTAGAGCCAGGCGTGGTGGCACACGCCCATTATCCCAGCACTTGGGAGGCTGAGGCAGGAGGATCAGTGTGAGTTTGAGACCATCCTGGGCTACAAAAGTGAGCTCAAGGTCAGCCTGAACTGCATAGAAGACCCTGTCTCAAAGTAAATAAATGCATAAATGAGCAAACAAAACTCCTCTAGGTTAACACAGTCTTAGGAAACCAAAACTCATTAGCTTAAGGCCTAGAATACCAGAAAGTTAACCTATGGTAGCGTCAAGGGCAGGTTTTGACTCTCCTTATCTTAACTGGTGGCTTTTAATTTTAAAATTAGCTAAAGTATCCATCTATAAATCCTGCCAAGTACAAGTTAAAATGGCCAGCTACCTATCTTTTTTTTTTTCATCTACCTAATGCCAGGCATTCCAGGTGCTTTCAAGGTTAAACCCTGCAGTGGGACACCAATCCCCACCATCAGTTACGCCCCATCCCCACCAAGTACCTGTGGCCATAAGCACCTCAGACACATGGCCACAGCTCCTGCCCTTCCCCCTCTGTCCTCAGGGATGTGGCCTTGGGGAGACAGAACATGACCGCGGGGTAACAAGCACACCTTTCACAAGAATTAATGTCAAAGCCACCTCAGTTGTGTTGGGAAGGAGAAGTTCAAATAGGGGTCCGGGGACAGCGACCGCCTTCAGGTTCCCGACTTAAGAGACATGGAGGGAGACCTGGATTCCCAGGGCGCCCAGGAGAGCAGCTCAGCTCTGCGAAGAGGCCCAGGCGTTCAGGAAGCCCGCAGATCGCCGATCAGAGGCCAACCGTGATCCAGCTGGGGCTCCAGCGCTTTTACCAAATAATAATCATTATTTTCCAAGGAGGGCGCCGAGACCCGGCAGACAGCAGTGGGCGGAAGAAGGCCAAGGAGAAGGAACTCGGCGCAGGCGGGCGCGGGAAGGTTGGCGCGCGTCTTTGTAATGAATGAAGCTGTCCCCAGTTGCCTTCCCTTCCCTGTCGCCCGCTGCTCCCCCATCCCAGGTGCAGAGGGAGGCGGAAGGGGCGTCGCCCTGGAGAAGGGGACCATCCTAGGGAGCACAGGGGGCGGGGAGCCGGCTGCAAAGGAGACCGCAGCGCAGCGGGCACGCAGCGTGGGGCAGGGTGGGCGGCGAGGAGCACGGGGTCGTCAGCCGCGCCCACAGCCACATGGAGCAAGCGTGTGGCTCCCCCGCGACCTCTCTTGATCTTTGCCCGGTGACAGACACAGGCCGGATGACAGCCTGCGCAGAGCCCTGCAAAAGAAAATGGATCACAGTGTCTGCCCCTGTGCTGAGTCTCGCACTATTTTTTAACTTCTTTAAAATAGCAATAAATAAATAAATTTCAGTCTTGGTGTTCGCTTCTGATTTTCTAATTGTCCCACCCACTTAAAGTATGCTAGATCTCCAACAGCGTTTACTTCTAACCAGTGCAAGAGAGATTACAGGCCAGTAACTAATTAAGACATCTTTATTTTTTCAGTGTAACCTGCAGCATGCTTTCTGTTTTAGGTCTGCGTGGTATCACAAGCCATTCAGAAGTCGGGGCCCGAGACCCCATCTGGAGGAGCATCAGCTCAGGACAGCCAGTGCACGAAGCACACAGAGCCCTGGAGGTCCACAGTGCAGGGCCACGTCCCTCACGCCACAGCCTCCCCTTGCGCCACCGCTGGTCACAGCCGTTCTCCTGTAATGGAGCCAACCCGGCTGCAACTGCTGAGGCTGAGAGATTTTTTTTCTCTCTTTTCTCTTACAAGAGATTGGAGCTTTTGCTACACAAAGAATGTGCGCTGCATCCTCCGGAACTGTTACCGAACACATCCTCTGATGGCTTCTGCAGAGAAGAGATAGAGTTAGCGCCCTGGCAATAACGGAAAGCCTAAGAGGATAGCAGACTGGGCCAGTGTCACTGGCCTAGGCTTTGAAGCCCTGTCACTGAGCTAGAAGGTGCTAGGCCACCGTGTGACAGGGCTGCAAGTACATTCTGAGCAGAGGCCCCGCTCATAAGAAATAACAGCAAGAATCAGCAAATAGGGTCCTGTCCAGGTAGAAAGCTTCGGCACAGCCAAGGAAGTGACAAACAGAGACACCCTACGAAAGGAGACAGAAGGACAGCGATCCCCGGACAGAGAAATGACCTCTAGAACACATAAAGAACTCAAAAAAGAAAAAAAAAAAAAAAAAAGTTAGACCCACCCTCAAAACAGAAGATTCAATCAAAGTGACATAAAGGACAAATGGCTAATAAACACATAGAAAATATTCAACGTCACTGGGCAGCAGAGAAATGCCAACCTCAACTGCACCACTTCAGATCTTGTCCTGCCATTGCTAAGTGTGATGCCCTCGACGATCTATTAAACTCCCTTCCAAGTTCCTTCCTTTGTACAAACTGAAGGTGACAGCACTCTTTCTCTCCGATGGAGATAAGGCACAATCAGAGGGCACAAGACACCTAGCAGGCTGCGTCACGCCTCGGAACCGTGGTCCACATCCCGAGGTGGTTGCTCACAGGTTCCTACCCTGATCCACTTTCTTTCTCCAGCAAACAGAGCTCACCCAGGGTCTGCGAGCCCCAGCACTCATCAGGGATGAGCTGTTACTACCCAGAGCTCGTCCCTGTGCAAAGCGTGTCCAGCCTTCGGGCAAAGTCTGCGTGTCCCCTGCTCCCTGACACTCACAAGTGAAAAGGTGGCCCAACACACTTAATGACGTCCTCTCTCCCACCATGAAAGGGCACCGCAGGACTTCAGCAGGCAGGAAACCATCTCAGCCCACATGCCGTCCAGCTGGCAAACGCAGGCTTCTGCAACAGCATCCACTCCTCCAGACAGGCCGATAAGGAACATTTTCATGCAGCCAAGATATACATTTCCTTCCTCTATTTCTGCAGCTAGCAGACAACCAAGTTGGATGGTCACATCAGGGATTATGAAATGGCAAGATAGAGATTTTTAAGCCACCAGGGCCACCAGAACAGCAGGAGCAAATTTCGCCTACTCACTTTCAACCAAAAGTATGCACCCCTTGGGTGGTGGAAAAGTACAGAGGGTTTAAAACCCCTACTTATTAACCAGAGTATACTCCTCGGTGAAACCCCATCTCCTATCACTCACATGGTGTCCAAGATGCAGGCAGATGTTACTTCTAAAAACCCAACCCTGTCCTTCAAAGGATTAGCACAGTTGCTGATGGATGTAAAGTGACATCAGAAAAGTGGGCTTGAAAACTCCCATTAGCTAAGGTTTCCAGAAAGCTTTGAAATGCTTGGGTTTGGGGAAAGAAATAGATAGGTACAAGCCCCACAAGCAATGACCGCCTTGAAGAGGAAAGACATTTATGCAATGGATCATATTGATTTCTCCTTCATGGAGCCAAGCTCATATGGATCTGGGAACACACAAAAACAGCAAGACTTAATTTTGCAGAGCCGCTGAAAATAATATTTTAGTGCTTAACACAGTCGTATGCTAAATCAAAGGAACTTTTCAGTTAGCAGATGAAAGAAACCTTCTTAGTTTAAAAAAGAAAACAATTATATAGAGAAGACTAAAAAAAAATACTCCACAATTGGTCCCTGGCTTCTACAACGGATGAGCACAAATCAAATGTTCAGAGGTCTCACGCGTTTTTCTTCCTCGATGATAAACGTCACAGCAGCTCTTGTTCAGTTAGCATTTTATGAGCCTCTCTTGGGAAAACAGGGACATGTTAAGAAGCAAAGAGAAGGCCCTGTCCTTCACGGCCCTACACATGGGCAGCACTACTGGTAGCTCTGACCAATGGCTGACAAGCCTTAGGTACCCATGTCCCTGCTCCCTAGGCAAGAAGGCCTGGACACGTTCACAGGATCTTTCATCCGGACTCCAGCACACAAGCCACTGTCCTCAGGCAGCAAGACACAAGACTGGGGCTATGAAACATCCAACACGTAGACGCTGAGACTGTGTGCATTTCTGGCTCATGACCTTGGGCCCTACCTGACAGCATTATCCTCAGTGTTCTAGGGACACATCCTAATTTGTCTTCTTGCACCATCGAGCACGTCCTAGCACAAGGAAGCTTGTGTTGTCATTTGCCTACGGTTTTCCCATGCACTGGAGCCTCCAGATGACTGGGTGTCTGCTTGACTGGTGCCCATGTCATGCAGTGCTTCAAGAAACTCCCAGGTCCAAAGCATTTGTAAAGAGAACAAAGAACAAGTTGGGTGTGACACAGTAGAATAATGACTTGTGATGTCAAGTGGATTCTGGAAGGTCTATACTACAGCCGCAAAGTAATGGGGAGCCTAAGGAAGGAAGGTTTAAATTTGAGTGATTGGTTAGAAGACTTCAAGAAGGAGTGCAGAAGCCAACAGGTAGAAGAGGAGGTAGAACCTATAGCTCACGCCAGATAAGAAGACTTCTGTGAAGAAAAAGAATGGTCCACATCAAGGACAGAATATATGTGCTGTGGAACTGGCCAACTGAGCACGGACTGTGAAGTTCTGGACACCAAAGTAGCACATGAGAACTGACGGGACAGAAGACGGGGCACTGCAACGCAGGACCGTGTTAGTTCTAAAGATGGAACTATTTCATTCAGATCAAAATCTGAAAGCATAAACTCCTCAAAGAAAAGCCCAGACATTGCAAGGACTGTCCAGGGAAGACTAGACATGGCACGGCAGAGAGGCGCTGCCAGGAAGCCCAGCCAGGAGAGACACTCCAGAGCTGTCGTCTGCTTCCAGTCATCTCAGAGATGCAATCGGATGAAAAGACCATGGGTGTCTGGCTGCCACCAAGCCACCAGCGCCTTCAGTGACTTCAGTGCAGCAGTGTCAACAAACAGCGGAGTCTTTGCAGATCCCATGCACTGCAGACAGGGAGACTTACATGAAATAATACCCAGATTCAGGCATTCAGGATTTTCTGCACTCTGAAGTGACATTGTATATCTACCCTAGGTTGATCTCTTCTGTATCTGACTTAGAAATGTTCTGATTACTAAATCCCAAAGTTCAGCCTTCTGACGTTCTACCGTACCTCCTGCAAGATGAAATCCATCTGTTTTAACTTTTTCTAGGCTGTTGAAGAAGCTCTAACAGTCAATAATCATTGATTATTATCTAAAATCCATCCAAGACACAAACACTAACCTGTCCCTCAGCTTCACTAGTCAATAAGGTATCTACCAAAGTGATACTGGACTGTTCTGTATTCCAAGGTTACCTCATGAATGCTACAATTGAATTATATGCCACATGGACAGAGGACGATGCCATTTAACTACAGGCTATAAAAATCTCACTTTTTGTTCACAATTGTGTCATGAACATGAATACAAAGCAGTCTAAAGCATGTCAAAAGAGTGTTTACCCAAAGAAGGTAAATTCATGAACATAGCCATGATTTAAGAGAAGTAAACTGTATCTAAATTAGGAAATCAAATTTCTTACTAAGTGCAAAGAAACTAGGAAGAACAGAAACTCGTACTGGAGAGGTCCTCTTCTCTTTTAAAAAACAACAAAGAAATTATTTTCTGATAAACATACAGAACAAGCCATACAGTGTTATTTTCATTCCCATTGCTAGAGAAAGTAAGAAGGTTACAATCTCTTAAAAGTCAAAGAAGAAAAGCCTTGGACTACGTAGGCTTCCGTAGTCATCAGCTGTGCATTGGGGTTTAAATTGTCATTCTCGGCAGAAATGAAAAATAAATTCAACTATGTAGAGATAAGAGGAAGAGAAGAGAAACATGATTGGCTATGTAACAATAATGAACATTTTCATCCTATTTTCATTCAGTAAGCTCACACCACCTAGAAACATGTTCTGTGGAAGAACCAGAATCTCAGTCAGGTAACTCACTCGTTTCAGAATCCTTCAATCATTTCTCCTAATGGAGTCATTAATTTATAGCCAAAAGAATACGATGATTTTCCACAAACAGTGTCTTTCATCTTAAAAGAATAACTTCACAAACTATTCATGAGAGTAGATCACCTAAAGAAATATCAAGGAAACAAAACCGAAGTGGAAAAAGGAAAAAGACCAACCCAGCCTCTGGTGAACACACAAGGAAAAGCGAGCAGACGCAGGCGTGGAGCTCTCCCCTGAAAGTTCCCAGCACAGACCCTGGAACAACCAGTTCCTTGGGCCTGACACCCCTGCCCTCTGAGGTCTCTTCTGCAGCAGCCCTCGGTGGAAAAAAAAAACAAAAACAAAAAACAGAAAAGTCAGGTTCAAAGTCTCTCTGCATGGCATTCACTTCAATTTTGTAAAAAGCCAGAAATGCAAATGACTGTTGCACAGGAATCTCAAACTGGGCATTTCGTTTCAGTGGGGTAAGGGTTGCATTGGCCCTCAGTTTATGCAATTTTACTATTAGGACTGAAAGAAAGGAGGACTCTTCAGTAAGAGAGCTCAGAAGTCTCAAACAGGGGAATCTGCCTTCCCAGTGCAATAAAGTAAATGAAGAAAATTAGCTTAATTAAAATAAAAAATAAACTAATTACAACCATTCATTGCAGTGAGGGGCCACAGCTAAAAGGAGAAAATGGAAAAATTCAAAATAGAAAAGACAAAGCATTAAACTTATATTTTAAAATTTCAGCCTCATTTGCAGTTGAAATATATCACTCAAAAGACAAGACTAATAGGAAAGTCATTTAAAATAAATGAAATTCTTGTATGATTCTTTCTTTAACTTGTTTTCATGAACGCTGAGAAGTTTATGTAAAATGCCATGAATGGTTCTCAAGCATGTTTTATTGACTAATTGCACGCTTCAGTCTGAATCTCTATATTGTATCACTTTCAACCTACCAAGGAGCTCACAATCGTGTACAAAGGAAAGTATAATTATATATTAAAAAAAAAACTTCTCAAATGAGCCACTTCAAAAAAAATTAGTCTCCATAGAGATAAAAGTTTGATGTATATTCAACTAAAGTAGAAAAATATTACAAACTAGCCTCATATCAATGACCATGTTACAACCCATCTTTCAATACAAACTACATTTTAAATCAACCATTCCAAAGGGCTTATCATTAGGGTGTCTGAAAAAAACACAAAACCTAGATTTTCTGTAAAATTCTTGAACCTTCCCTAAAAATCTCTGTATTAAACATTTGATTCCCTTATCTTCATAAGACAATGATAAATAGATCATCATATGATCAGCAATTTTTCACTCCGTATCTAACAATGACAAACAATTCTATTCCCTGATCTGCAGTATAAAAATAAAGATTAATGAATATTAAATATTCAGCAGATTTTCTCAAAAAGCACTGAAATCATATAGAATTTTGCTCAAAGTAAGATGCTGACCAGACATTGATTTGGTTCTTTATCCAAACTGGCGAAAGCCATTTAACTTTTTATCTCTGATTTTCTTTTTTGTGAACCAAATTCATTACGCTATCAACCATTCAAAATAAAACATGACATGATATTTGTTCTGATTACAGCTGAATTAAACACAAACTGAGAGACAGAAACCAAACCCGAAAAGCAGACTTAAGGTTTTCACTGCCCTGGGTCTACTTCTCTACAATAAAACTTTTGAAAGAATCTCAAGCCTAGATTCCTATTTGGTCCTTTCATGGGTAGTAGACTGCTAGAGTTTCACACATATACAGGAAAAGGACTTGTAAGTCAGGGTTCAGAGCTGAATCCTGGAACTACCTCACTTAATTTGCATTCAATCTTAGGTGATTTAATTTATTCTTCTATGTATTTCCTTTTGTGTATGAGTTTCTCAACTTAATGAGATAAAACATACATTAGGTTGAATTCAGGAAGTTTGCTGATATTCTTGAAGGATCACCCTTTTTAAAATTAAGTAGACCAACTATGTCTACAACAGTCTTGATGGAAGTAAGTTTCCTATCCCTCTATATTTGGAAAAGCTGAAAGAATCTGTTGGATCTTTCTTTACCTATATGAAGAAGTTTTAAATGAAATCTGCAAACACTAACCTGGCTCCTCTATCTTATTCCAAATGGTACACTTTCTAAAATATACTTCTGAAGGAGCCAACTAAACGGCTCACGATCATCCCACCGTCCTAGTTCCACACAGCACTGTGATTCCAAGAGACCAAAAGCTTTGGTGAAACATCCGCTTGACATCGCAGGGGACAGAGGGAGACATAGCCGCTTGCAGAGCTCCCATTTCTACCAGTGAAGACATGAAACTGCTGTTAAATACACCCAGTCCCAAGAGGAGACCTGTGCTCTGTGGAAGCCTATTCCTCTTTTCAGGGAACAGCGTGGGGAGGGGTTAGGGATGCTAAGTTTACCGCCTGGCATCTGCTTCCCTGAGGTCTAATGCTTTTATTCCAAAAGAGAACATGTTAATACCTTTCAGACATCTTTCCTATGTATAAGCAGAGCTGTTACTTCCCCATGGTAGCGGCCTTATTTATTTTACATATTATAACTTGATAATATGAACACAGCAAGGTTTTTTTATACTAAAACGTTTTTGCACTAAAATGTGACACAAAAACTTCTATACAGAGATACAATTTTATAACAGATTTAATCTTAATCCTAAGCATTGAGAGTATTTTGTTGTTGTTCTTATTAATGTGGACACTTCCACTGAATGCTCTTAAACAGAATTCAACCCTGGCTAAAATTTGTCTTTTTTTTTCCTTCAATCAAATTTTAAATACAATTATGAAAGGTGTAAATGAGAAAAGATTAAATGCCAGATTCTTCGATACCATTCAGAATTTTTAATTAATTACAAGGAATAAATAAATAAGTGATCTTCCCAAATGATTCTTTTTTGAAATAAAAGTAAAAGTGTGAAAATCACACATACAAGAGGATTTCCCCCTTGAGGGACTTCTTAGAAATGACCAAAATGTGCTACTGAGGTGTGGCAGTCAGTGCCAGCTTTCAGACACATGAGTTTCTGCAAGGATAACAACAGAAAACATGCAAAATTAATCTGTACTTTTATGAGAAATAACAGCATTTTGTAATATGAAAGCTTTGAAGAGACAAAACATTTTTCTCCTTCATAAAAAGCTTAAATTTCAAACAAAACAACAACCAAAATTATTTCAAAATGAACAAACTTCAAGCAATCCAAGACAATTTGTACAGCGTTTTTCTATAACCAATTCAGAATGAAGGATGTCAGTTTGGAAACAGTAGATGCATATTTACTTTTTTAAAAGAAAATCAAAAACTTCTAAAGATAAAAAAAAAAAAAAATTCAAGTGAACATCTCAGTGATTAACTCTCGCACTGTTTGGCCAGGAACAACTTTCGGCACTTAAAACATAAAACCGTCAGTTTCTTCTGCTTGGAGACAAAACAAAACAAGGCAAACAGTCCCTGCTGTATTTTCATAGACATGAGATATAGCACTGGCTTTTATAAAAGGTGACCACAGAATATTTCTACGTATTATGAGAGAGATGTCACAGCTCTTAAAAATCAGTGGCAAATTCCAGCCCTTAGAAGTATCTCTGGTAGGCAGCTACTATTGCAGTTTATGCGACTCCCTCAGCTCTGATGCAAGCACAATCACTGCCTGGACTAGCCCGGCTCTAAGCACCAGGACGTTCAACAGTGTGTGCTCCAAGTGAGTGAGTGAACGGACTATAAAGAACACGGAAAACCCTTTCCTAGAGACCTCAAAGTGTTGAGGGTGAGACACCTCACATTCTCTTTCTCACGAATCTAAAACCTTCTGATGGTGAGCATTTTTAAAGGATTCTTCTTCGTTAAATCCAGATAGCACGTATTTCAAGCATCGTGCATGTTGGAGTGGTCCGACTCATATTTATAGACTTGGAATCCAGAGCAGGGAAGAAGTACTGAGCAACTAAAATTGCCTTAATCTTTTAGCCAGAAATATGCCACAGTTGGTGCTTATAATTGTTTCCAAATTATACCACAACTTTATTTAATTTCATTCAATGCACCTCCTCCTAGAAACGGAGTGGCAAAGGCCAGCTCAACAGCAAACAATAAAATCAAATTATTATTTCACTGCACATAATCTTTTTCCACATCTTATATACCACTGCCCCGAAAATATAAATATTACCAAGAAATGTCTGTAAAAGTCCTACAGCTGGCACATTTTATCACAAGAAGAGTAAACCCTTATTCATCCAGAAACTGAAATATAAGATCTCAAGCGAGGAGGGGGAAGAAAAGTATAAGAAAAAAAATGGTAATAAGGCATGGCAGAATAATCCAGAGGAAGCATGCTTGGTCTCAGCATAATTTTCTTTAGTATCCTGAAATCAACGGCATCACACAGCCTAAGAGCTCCGCTTACTCTTCTGAAAACCGTCCAGAGGATTTGCAGAGAGGAAGAATTCTGGTCGTACTTTCAAAAGCCAAATTAACTTACAGTCCTTTCCACTCCTGAAGCAGCGCAGCAGCACAGTAAGCTCAGCAGAAGCGCAGGAAAGAGAACGCTTTCTGTCACGCAAAGCCTGGAACTATGAGTGTGACCCAGGGGGGAGGGCATCTGGAATTCCCAAAGACCACAGGCGAAGAGGTCCAAGTTTCCTATGTCAAAACTATAGAAATGAATAAAGCCATGTGCAGCTAGTGCTTGACTTTATCACTACTTGTACAGTGTCCTCCTTTCTTTCTTTTAAATGTAGTCCTATATGCACCTACATATATGGGTAGATTTGTTTAAAGAAATTGAAAATGGGAAAAAATAAACAAAAATAAGAAAAATATGTTTATAACTAATCCCTGCTTTGGGTACCTCATTCCTAATCATTATTAACCTGGCTTTCTAAATTTCATTATTATAATGATACATTCAAATATTAAAGGAGTACAAAAAGCACGCACAAACGCACACACACACACACACAATTTAAATGTTAACTATTAAACTACGAACTGAATTATTCTCAGAATAAAAGGTGCATGATGTTTAGGCAAAAACACAAGCAAACATATGTAATACTAAAAGGTTAAATTTGAAGAAGAATAAGGACAAGTAAGAGGAGGAGGAGGAAAAGAAGGAAGAAGAGAAGTTTAAGTTTGGAGCAAGTACACAACATCATACCCACAGATATGCATATATTATGATTTTGCTATTAGCTGAAAGTCTTTTGAATGACAGTTTCCTGCTTACAGCGTCTCAAAATATAGAGAAAATATAAAATATATTATACATAATTACAGCATTCTCTTAATATCATAAATCCTCAAGAATAGGATATTTAAAAGTAGAATTAAAAGGTCAGGGTAGAGAGTAAAATAAACGTTGTGCTATAATTAAGATTTAAATTGCTTTCTTATACTAATTTACCACCTCTTACACTCAAAAATATGATTCTAACATAAAGGCGAAAATCCTGTTAACTATTTGATTACAAAGTCCACAAAATAACACTTCACATTATTCTGCTTATGCGCAACTGCTCAAATGGGCCACTTGGGTCTAACTTATTTTCTAAAACTTCTGTTAAGTCCAGGGAGCTAAGGAGCACAGTTCATCATAATCTTTACCAGAAGCACACATTCACTAACAAGCATAATCTCACCTGGCCTCTCACTCACTTCTACTTTAAACCTACTTAACATAGAAATTCAGCAGTCAACTGCAGAAAGAGATCAGACTCTGCGGTACATCAAAAAAATAATGGATGAAAAATGATCACTCTTTTCCATAAGGAGACTAGTTTGTACCAAGAAAACTTCGGCCTTTTTTATAATTTATGTCTGCAACATACACGAATGACCAACCTTAACTTTTATCGGTTAACTGGTCTTGGAGAAAGTGAGCTAAGGTCTCTTGAAAAGCATTTAATGTCATGAAAAACAAAGCAAAAGCTAATGTCACCGTCTCCTTTTGGAACACCTCTCTTTTAGAACCACCTAACAGCCCTGAGTGACAAATGGGACGATGTACCTATTTCTACATTTCCAGGGCTGGCGCTGTGCAGGGGATGACGTCACAGAGCAGGCAGAGTGGGGCTTTTCATTTGCTTTGCAATCTCACTGTCATTTCGCTATCAACATCATAACTAAGTCGAGACATTTAAAGAGATATTACGAAGACTAGAATTTCCAAAAATATGCAATATAGTAAAATTTCGCGTAGCATACAATACCACACACACTATACAAGGAGGCAATTGCGTGCACGTACTTGCACATACTCAGCTATTATGAAGTCACATGTTTGGTGTCTGCACTTGTGCCCAGAGAAAGAAAAGAGAAAAAGCTAAACTAGATGAATAATGCTTCATCCTTCTGTATCATAGAAGGGCAATAAAGGTCCACAATTAACCCCTGCCGCATATACTTACATCATTTATAGATATATCTGTGTTCCTATATAAAAACATGGACAAACTGAAATAGCACTTCACAAGAATTCAACAAAGCCACACTGCACAGTCTAATCAAGAAACACATGCGGTATTATAAATCTTCCTTGACTTGTAACTTCACGGAGTCTGTTCAAATTCTGGAAGTACAAAGCTCTGAGGGGGAAGCCTTCTCATCCCTCGTTTTCTGTGTCTGTGATATTTTTCCTGCTCAAGCTGCAGCTGTACTGCTCTGGCTCATCCCATATCGGGTTCGTTCCTAGTTATTACGCTGCCCAACTTAGTCCCACAATGATATCAAAGTTTTGAAAGCTTAAGTAATATGTATTAGATAATATAAATATTTATTATTCTTAGACTCCTCAACCATTCCCTCTCATGAATACAAATTAACAGATAATGCGATTATTAATGCAAATAAGAGAACTATACTCCCTTCAAATTAAAGAAAAACAAACAAAAACCCCAACTGTGGGCACTCCTAGCTCGGTCCCAACACCATCTACCATAGAAGACAGACAGTGACTAACTTGTTTACTCAAGTTTTAAATAATTGAATACATGCTAACTTCTGGCTTACTTAAAAGTACCTGGAACATTTTCTAGGCCTATTTCTACCATGTCTATCACCTAGCTACCGCAGTTGTTGTGGGGTGCTCCTGATGAGACAGGACACACAGCAACCCTCCAAACCAGTATTACAAGCCCAGCACATAGCATCACACATAGGTGACACGCTGAATCCATCACCCTAGGGAAAAATGCATGCGAATCCTAGCGCGGAGTCTTTACGAGTTCCATATTATTTCTACATAACGTTCCCGGGCTCTGGGAATTGTAAACGACCCAGTGTTAACCCATAAAACCACCTCTTCCGAAATAAGGCTGCCACCTCACCGCTTCAACCTACAGAAACGGGACTCTTACAAATGATCTCAGAAGCACTTCTCAAAATATACTGAAAGGAAGCACTTTGATTTACAGGGATTTTTTCTTCCCCAAGTCTATTTGTAAATCCAGAAGATCTAAGCGTTAGGATCAAGATGGTCATGTTTAACCCCCATCCTCCACACTTTCAGACTTTGGAAGATAGGTTCTGTAGCGCCTTCAAAGATTCACCCTAAAAGCAGAGTTTATGGCTTAGGGTATTAAGTCCTACCACCAAGACACGCACTTGCACTTTACCACGTACATTCAGTCCACAAAACCCACCTACAGGACTCGCACGTGCACCCACACTCATCTAAACACAGGACACCCAGCGTGACGACTTCCAGCGACTGTAGGCACTGACACGGCCGCAAGCCAGCTCCTAGGAGAGGCACCTCGCTACCCAAATATTACACAAACCAAAATGTATTACCTTTGTTCAAACCACTCTGCCGTTCATTATGTAACAGAAATGCCAGGAAGCAAGATAGCTCTGGCTCCTTGCAGTGGAGGTGGTCCAGAATGGTTTGAGGCAAAACTGAAACATATTGTTTAAGTAAACCTTAAGGGGAGGGGATGAAATGCGCAATGGACGGATTCTTTTTTTTTTTTTTTTTTTTTTTTGGTATCATCTTCCACAAATCCCCTCACCCCACCCCACGCCCAGCAGTACGCAAGCTGCTGATATCCAGGGACTACACCACCAATCATCTCCTTCCTCTCTCTTTTTCAGTTTGCTCAACTATTTTTCACCTTCCCTTCAGTTTTCAAGGAATAATTTAACACTGGAGAAATAAACACCGAATGACAGATCCCCAGAGCTCTTGAAATGTATGTCTGAAAACTTTGCAAAAACTGAAACAAATCAAGGGTCACTCCCAGAGAGTTCCCGGATGCTGGTGTGCACAGGAAAGCAGACGTTCTGGCTTTCCTGCCGACAAATCCTTAAATTAACAAGGGAGGAATACCTGGGATTTGAATCAAGGTCTGAACAACTGAGAAACACACACGGAAAATCAGAACTGTCAAAGTTTTAAACAGAACATGGCGAGGGCTTCAATTATCCAGAATGCTTTTCACAATTATAATTATCATAAAGACTTTACCCTTGCTCTGTGGGACGCTGGTCTTCTGTACATATTAGGTCTTAAAATATGCTCTATATAAAATAAAAAGAATTTCATAGCAATGAGTGGGGACGAAGAGCAAAGTCCACAACACGTAACCTTAAGATTGAAGCCTCCTTAGCAATGATTCACAGCAGAAATGTGGACACTAAGCTCTAATCCACCCAAGGGCTGCGGGCCCTGCTGCTTCTGGGTGGAGTCCCTGCCCCGAAGGAAGAAAACACTGGCACAAATCTTTCTACCCCCTGAAAAGATCCTTCTGCTCCCCGGCCTCTAAATTTGTCCCTCCTCAATCAACACCACCAGGATGAGTTAAAGCTGTTTGCCTATTCAAGGCAGAAAGACAGAAAATGGCGATGAAGAAAATAAAAAAAAAAGAAACTAAAAATTCTATGTGATAAGGCTCAAAACTTGTTGTGAGACTATAAGGAAGAAAAAAGAAAACCTCCAGTGGAAACACACTGGTGATAAAATAACACTTTCAATCTCAAAATACATTTTGGTAAAGTTTCATCTATTGTCCTTCCTCTGCACATAAACATGATTGATGTCACAACTAAAGTTGCACATTTTAGTCTGCTGCGAACAGGTGTGGCATTCTCTACATAAACATATTCATTGACCTGTCTGTGTTGCTTACCTTAATTAATTAACCTGGGTGGAAAGGAAAACTATTTTTTTTCCAAATTAGAAAGAAATATGGCTATGCAAAAACCCACTCTCCCCCAAACCCTAAAACTGTCTAAGTTACCGGTAACCTGAGGTGCACCAGTCATCCCAAGGCGCAATTGGAGAAATCCAGCCGCGCTCAGCAAGAAAGATTTTTAATAACAGATTGAAAAACAAGAATAAAAATAACTACATCAACAGAGCCTTCCTTCCTCGAGCCACAAGCCCGTTCTTACTTGAACTTTTTCTTTTTCTAAAAAAAATGGCATTTTGGCCACTAAAACCAATCCAGAACATTATTAAAAGTTAAAAGCTACCAATTACTTCTGTCTGTTCTTTTAAAGCAAAGTTTGGCATTACGTCAGTTGGTTTAAAGAAAACAAGAAAAAAAGAGAAAGAGTAGTAGAGAAAGTTTCTATTTGTATAAACTAAACCACCAGGGAAGGTGTCTAGCCACTTGTAAAGTATTTACTGCAGATTTTTAAAGAGCAAGAAACATTTTAAAAATTAAATGTTTTTTATTATTTTTCATGAAATGTACTTAAAAACAACAGGCGTATCATTAATATCTGCTTTGGGGTGTTTTAATGTTGTTGAATTTTTTTTTTTTAATCTCAATTATAACGTTGATTTAGAAAATGATTTCCAATGAAGCTTCAAACTGGGACAAGCATAGGTAATTTCATCTTTGTTTTTGGTTTTGCCACTTGAATCTGTGCTTTTGAAAGCAAACAGTTGGGTGACAAAACATAGGTACCATTAGTCTTACAGACTCTAGAGCTGCAGACACTAATCGGGCCTCAGCTCTGGACTGAGGAAAGTTCAAGTGTTCACCCACACATCCTTCTGCAAATTCAGGAGAAGTTTTCTTATACTGAAAGATCCTTTTCTCTACTGAATCAAGTTCAACACCACTACACCATCAGAGAAGTAAACCAAAGACTAAGAAATTCAGTTCTCAGGCATATCAGAGCCATTGAGTAATATGACAACACAAAGAGTGAACAAAGAGTGACCATAACTTTAACATAAAAACATTATTTAGGAAGATCAGACATAACAGAATATTGTCTCTCTGTAAACAAATGGTTTGGAGCCACTCACATTCAAGGACAAATCCTTAAAAGTAGTTAGCATCTCTCAGTAGCACTATTTACTCCCAAACAGTAGTATAACACAATACTGAGTATTTTAGCACATTTACTTTAATTGACTGTTTAATGCTTTTAGGAGACAAATGAGTTTGACAATTATTTTTAAACTGCCCCAAGTTTTAGAACTTAAATAATTATAAAACGCTTTTTTTAAA
This sequence comes from Myocastor coypus, assembly GCA_004027025.1. Lineage (NCBI taxonomy): Eukaryota > Metazoa > Chordata > Mammalia > Rodentia > Myocastoridae > Myocastor > Myocastor coypus. Next base: position 32,200 of record PVJA010008461.1, read on the forward strand.
CATGGCCATTACAGGTGCTCCTTAAAAATTAGATTAAGTTTCTACTTGGCAAACCCTAGAAAACAGAAGAGCATCTTCATATCCTATTGGAAGGGAGGTCCTGAAGTCCCATAAATCATAACAGTGTAATAACAAAGAATTTACTTCTTTTTCTATATTGAAAAACACACTGAGTCATCCCCTGGATAAGCAACCAAAGTAAATCCAAAGCTCCAGGTACTAGTATTCATTTCCCCAAACTTCAATCACCAGTAAATTAGGACGGTGAATGTACAAACGAGACTGAGCGATAGTTATGGCTGGCCTTAGCAGTCACAACCACTAGAAGAGGAAGAAGGAAAAAAAAAAAAAAAAAAAAAAAAAAAAAAAAAAAAAAAAAAAAAAAAAAAAAAAAAAAAAAAAAAAAAAAAACTGTTACCTGAAAGCTGGACCCAGGATGAACAACGGAAAATAAGTCCATAAAACTTGACTGTTTTTTATCAAATTGATTGTAACTCGTGAGCTGCAATATTTGGAAGAGAACTGTCTGAGTTTATGGTTTTCTGTGCTTGCCAAAAAACAGACGTAGACTACCACACCAACCCTCTCGCAGAGACTAAATTAAGCAAAGGCAAATACCAAGTGGAAAGTTGTCAGTCTTCTGAATGAATGGCTTCATTTTACACACCAGAGAATATCTCCGTAAGAATGTTTTAATGTGAGCCAGTCATTTTAAGTGTATCACTTGTTACAAAAATAATAATTTTTCCCTTAAATCAAATATAGACACCTGCCCATAAATGTTCCTAAAATCAATCTAGCTTTACACACAATAGCAGTGCTGTGACACTAAAATAAACAAGAATAATAGTTTAATATATGGATTCCTAAAAATAGTTGAAACATATTACCAGTATTCATCCCAGTTTCAACCTTAAGACTTCTAGTTCAAAAACAACTTGCTGCAATGGGCTAGAAGACGATCAGTAATCTTTACTTACTTCAACAAAGATGGTATGACAAAGGTTTATTAAAACCTAATACCCTTGACTTACTGCTTAGTAAAACATACGCAGATCATTAATAGAAAAGTGCTGCTTCTATCTCTGAACAGACTCAGTTATGACAGTGATAATAAATCAAAACAGCACCGAAACAGTAAGATCTTAAAATCAGCTTTTTCAGATACACTTCTTTCTATGATCTGAACGTTGTCCTCGGAGTGAAGATGCCCTTCTGCATAGGGAGACCTATACTGTGAAAATCAGAGCCAACTCTCAAATGATACACAACTTCAAAAGAAAAGTAAAAACAATACCACAAACATAGTAAGGCCTATGTAACTCTCTTCCAAGTAGCACACTGATTTAGACTCCAAACTGTTGTCTAAGCAAGAAAACAGAAAACTGTTTCAAAGTCACTTAAAGTATTAGCTATTAAAATCCTTAAGCTTAGCCTTCTCCGAGGACGCTATAAGACTTCCCTCCTTACCTTTACTGCTACCTTTAAGAGACAAAGCACAAAATATAAACAGCAGTCAAGATACCAGCCGCATCTAAAATTCAGAGGCGTGACAAACTTTCCAGAAGGCATTTGCTGTGTTCCACCATTTATTTGAAGTGTCAGACTTACTTATTACGTGTGTAAAAGTATTCGGCACACATACAATCTAACATATAACAGATACATCAGGCACCCATAAACATCAGCTCACTGCAGGTAAATTATACTTTGCCAGCACCTTATTAATGAAGCTTCAGAATGGTCTGTACTTGTAGAAATCAAATCAGGACGCTGGCATCCTAACTGTTTCCTCCTTGGAGGTTTTATTTTCACATTATTAATACCCAGAAATTATCGTTCAACTTTAGTACACTCTTGGCCCTGTCTATGTAACTGAATGGATATGTTTTTATCAAAGGGAGCAGCTTTAAAAGGAAGTTAAGAACTCTAAGGAAAAATAAATGCTAGGAGCTATATGTTTAACCTGTGAAGATTCACCAGGTCATTAATAAACTTTCACTTAAAGGTTAAAAAAAGAAAGAAAGAAAAAGAAAAGAAACCTTCAACATGTCGGTGTCATTTCCAGACCGTCCCATCAGCATCACAACTCACAGGAAACCCTTAACCTCCCATACAAACCCTGGATTTATTCACAACCCTAACGTACTTAAGGAAAGGGGAGAAAATTAGAATAAAGGCCTCCTGATTATTTTGGGTCCTCTCCGTTTGAACACAACCCGGTGTAATAACTGAGCGTCTCCTTAGAAAAGGAGCAGATCGTTAGAGACCTCTGCACAGCTGAGCTCAGAAACTTTCTTTCTGATTTTGTCCACGTCAAGAACTGGCTACCCGCTCTGCACTGCCTGCCTTGACTGTCCTGTCCCTGGCACTGGTGACTCGGGCATTCTTTTCTAAATGATCAACTTTTCCTACAGCCAGCAGGAAAGTAACATCACGCCAACACGATCCATAGATTTTTAGCTTCAGAGCTGGAGGTCTTGGAAGACTTTGAAAGTTGCCTGTTTTATTTATGCTTTAAGCAATCAAATTTTAGGCAGGAACCGGGCCTACCATAATCATTTCTTTCTAATTCTGTCTCGGCCCTGTCTGCATTCTGCCTCTCTTCTATTTCTTCCCAGCGCTTTCTTATTCACCTGGTGCCTTTATAGAAGTTTGTGCATCTACAAAAGTTGTATGAAATCAATTCAGTTTATCTCGCATTGAATTAATTCCCCACTCTCCTGCTCAACTTCACTTACCTTGGTTCAACTCTAGCCAGGATTTTCCAATATAGGATAAGGATGAATATCCTAGCATAATTTTGACTCAACCTTAGGATACATCGCTCTTACTCAAAAAGTGAAAATAAGAAAAAAAAAAAACTTTCACTGTATCAATGTTGAGGCCTAAAAAGATACGGGACAGTAAAGCAGGTCCTACTATTTAGTAAGGGCAAGATTTCCTTCCTGAAACCCCACCAATCCTTCAGCCCATTAAGGTCAGTTGCTTTAGAGTCCGTCGTAGGGCCATAAAACAGTGACTGGCTTCCCCTGGGAAAGGGGAAAACATCACCCTCTCAGACAGGTATTAACCAAAAGAGAGAGAGAGAGAGAGAGAGAGAGAGAGAGAGAGAGAGAGAGAGAGAGAGAGAGAGAACAGCTTCGCACTTCAAACAGCCCCCACCTAGGCCTCACCCTCAAATTATTCATGGGGTCCTATAATCCCGGAGCTATTTGGAGTTATTTGGAGGGAAAACGGTGTTTGCCTTGGCCTCTGCGGGATGCGTTTTAGAGTCTACAGCCTAAACAGGAACTAGAGGGAAGGCACAGCTCCTTTTTTCTGGGCTGTCTCACAGCTGTCCGGCGCTTAGTCACCAGCCAGGGTCCCAGGCCCACGCGACACACGGGCATCCACAGCGGCGCAGAGGACGCCTGCCCTTCTCTGCCCCCACGGAAGCGTCCGGCTGCAAGGCCCTGCCACATGGCACGGACCCCTGCCCCGACCCGCTGGGAGGAGGGTACACCAGCGGATGCGACACCCTCCTCCAGCAGCCCAGCTGGGCCTTTACCGGGAGGGGAAAAAAAAAGAAAGAAAAAAAAAACACACACACAAAAGTTTCAAGCCAGGCTTCACAAACTCTTCCAAGCCAAAGCCAGCGTGGTGCAGTTATCCTCACTTCGGGGACCCCACGCAGGGCTCTCCCTCTGGAGGGACCCCCCGACCCTCCCAAGTTCGCCCGACTTACTCCTGTGCATGCCGCTGCGCAGCGTGCTCCTCGCTCGTCAGGAGCCCCCAGAAAACTCGCGCGGCGCGGCCGTGGGGCCCCGAGAACCCCAGCTCCTGCCTGAGCCCGAGGGGAGTCGCGCTAGCCGGCGCGCAGACAGCGCAGAGGGGGGCACCGGCCTGAAACTTCTTTTTTTGGCCAACCGGGATCTGTTTGTCCTCCTCCCCGGCGGCTGAACTTGACCCTCACTGACTCCAAGGGGCTACTGCAGCCAGTTGCAAGTCGCGGGTTTGCAAGAGCTCCAAAGCCCGGGACCTTAGCACCCCAACCCAGACGGAGAGAGCTAGCGGGTGAGGGGGTGGAACGGAGGGTGGGGGGACGGGGGCGCAGGGAAGAAAGAAAGAAATCACGCGCAAAAAAGGAAGAAAGAAAATGCATGTGAAACCCGAGAAGGCTGCGCTTGGCTTTCTGCTCTCTCTCTCTCTCTCTCTCTCTCTCTCTCTCTCTCTCTCTCTCTCTCTCTCTCTCTCTCTCTCTCTCTCTCTCGCCTCCCTCTGTGCTCAGGGCTTTTTTTTTTTTTTTTCTTTCAAGAAAGTCACTTTTAATTCCCAGGGCTCCCCGCTCGCTGCGATCGCCCACATTCTGCGCACACGCACGGGCGCAGCGCCGGCGTCGCTCGGCCCGGGACCCGGTACCGGTCCGGTCCCGACCCGGTTTCCCCTCCTTACCTGTTGATCAATCGTCGTGAACACCCTCGCCAGTCCGGAAGATGGTGGCGCGGCGGCCAGAGCCATGAACCGTCCTCTGTGGTCCGCGGAGTTGCTCTTGGATTATTGGGGAGAAAAGGTCTTTTCCTGCCCCCCCCGGCCCTGCCCCCTCGGGGAAAAGAGAGCGCGAGAAAGGAAAGGAAGCGGCGAGGACGAGCCGGGTCGGCGGGGGAGGGACGCGGGGGGGCTGGGTTTTGTTGAAAAAAAATAATAAATCACAAGGCGAGAGCGCGATCGCAGAGGACGCGAGGTCTGCAGCCCCGAAAGATCAGCGCCCCGAAAGGAGGCGGCCGGCGCTGGCAGCGAGACCGGGGCTTTATCAGAAATGTTATCGCTTGTCAGGACCTCCGTCTCGGCGCATGACGTCAGTTTCAAGACACCAACACTATTAATATCAAAGGAGCCTTCGCGGAGGAGAGCGCCACCCCGACCAGCGCCTTAAAGCGACAGCGCGCGTCCCCGCGCCGCCCCGCCCGCCGCCGCCCGCTCCGCCCGCCCGCCCAGGCCCGGCCCGGCCCCGGCTCCGACCCCGCGCCCCGCGCCCCGCGCCCGGCGCCCGCACCCGCCGCGATTTCCCCGCGCCCGGGCCGGAACCGCGGCTCGGCCGAGCCCGCGCCCCGCCCCGCGCCCGCGCCCCGCCCCCACCCGCGCGCCGGAAAGCGGAGCCATCGCGCGGGCGGGGGGGCGGGGGGCGCGGGGTCGGGGACCCACCTGGGGCGCGGGGCGCGGGCGGGAGGCCGGGGGGGGGGGCGCGGAAGCTCCGTGAACCCCCAGGCGCCGGCCCTGGGCGCCGCGGAACTCGCACAAGTGACTGCGCGGCCGCGCGTGTGCGACCCGGCCTCCCGCTGCGGCGCGCGGGGACCCGCACTCAGCGCCCCGCTCCCGTCCGAGCCTGCGGCGGCCCCGAGCTACACCGCGACGGGAGCCCGAGTCGGGGGCGGCGGGGGTGCGCTGCGCGCCCGGGCTGAGCGGGGTACACTGCCCAGGAAGGGCTATTGAGGGTGCACAGGGCAGATGAAGTGGGACCCTCTGGGTACCCCCAGATGCAGACGCGCCGCCCGCCGGGCTGCAGGGACGGGAGGGGAGCTTCGAGTTGGCCTCCAGGCTCTCCTGGGTCTCGCTGAGGATGCCCGTGGCAGGGAGAAACTGCTTCCACGCAAAGTTCACTGAAATGAGTTTCTTAAATTATGTTTTAACTTCTAAAGACCTAAAGACAACGCGTGAAGCATCAGCGTGACCCGACTCGAACCGGGAGAGGTGTTAAAGCTAAACGCTTCTTGGGTTTGGGACTTATTTTCTTCACAGGGTGGCTCTTGGCGGCGTGTTTCTGCTGTGGACCGGGGTGGGGGTAGTTGGTTTCAGCTCATTTTATGTTAAAAAGAGAAACATGTTCCTTCTCTAAACTACAAAATGATTAAAATTAGAATTTTAGAGAGGTACGGTCATGAATCCGAGCTGAGGGTGAGGTGATTTCCTCCACGGTATTTTCTACTCAATGAGTTTTGCATCTTTTTGGAAAAGGGCATGTTTTCAAAACATACTATTGTCAGAGAGAGAAAAAAAAAAAAAAAGTCACATAAAAATGTAAGGCTGAGTGAGATACATGTCCTTAGAAATCTCCTTTTCCTGTGAGGTCTTTATTTTTATTTAGCATAACTATGGAGTCAGATACATTTCTTCTTGTGACGCATTTATTCCAGAAGCATTTTGGTAGGGTGTCGTATGTAGCATAAACTCTTTATGACTAGAAAAGCAACACTTCTTTTGCAATAGAAAAACGAGTCAGGTGAAAGACTAGTCAAAATACAGTTTCGCAATGAGGCAAACAATATATTCCCTAAAGGAGGTAGAAGACAGTGAACCTCATATGCATAGTTGTTCCTATGCTATCATCAATTTAAATTAGTTGCGAGCAGGTTTATATATAGCTCTGCACGCAGGGAGAATGAGCAGGCAAATCTTCAGTGACTGTCGCAGCATGGTGAAGACCACGCTGGAGTTGTTGCAGTGTTTACCTCGTATTCCCATCTCAGAAGTATCCCTCCTTAAATAGAGGCCTTTCCACACCAGATATTTAACACTGTCCACTGCCGATTTCCCCTCTAAAATCTATTCCAATAGTAAACGATCCTTTCGATATTTTTTTAAGCCACACATTAATACTCTGACTATTATGGAAATCTGCACTGCACAGCAAGAAGCATTTTTATTCTAAAAAATAATAAGAATTGGAAGGAAACATTCCTTAGCCAGGACGCACTGAAATTATTAAGGCAAATAAATTTTGAAATATGTATGCAAGTAGCCAGATTGTGTTTAAAGGGTTAATACTACCTAAAACTTCTGAAGCTGGTATCTGACTGCTGAAATCTGCTGCTACAGCATCTCAGAAAAGTTAAATAGTACAATTTATCACAAGGATTAGGCCCCTAATCTCTTGCTGCTCCCCAAGATTTAAATGACATTTTAAAAGAGGAAGTGATCCCCCTCGCAGTGGCCCTGGAGTCTAAGGCAATCGTCAAGAGTGTAAATTTACTCACATGAAATAATCATTGATTAAATTGGTTCAAAAAAAATTAAATTACATGCTTTTGCAAGCACAAAACCCTTGAGAGCGGCTGGTGTTTTTTCACCTGTAATAATACAAAATCTGACCATTAGGTGTACCCAAAATTATATGTTATATGAAAAATTAAAGCCAAAGGTCTAAGGGTGAATTACATCTTTTTAATTGAAAGGATAAAGTTACACTTCAGGTACTGGAGCCAACAAATTCACGCTCACTTAAAAATTTAATGAATGAAGTTTCACGGACTCAATTTTGCTGAAGTTTGCTTGAGAAATGAAGAACGACTTCATGTCACTATTTGCATTTCAAGTCAGGCTAGAGGAGATCAGAATGCGATCTGTATGAACCCACTGACATTAGCCGCAAAAGATCTGTCAAGAACTTAATAAAAGCACAAATATTTTCATAAACTTTTTCCAGCAAATTACTTATTTATTTATGAAATAATTTAGGAAGAAAATTTTTACCTCATGCTTTAGATATATTACATATGCTCCTGATTGACACAATATGGCCAAGCTCAAAGGCCCTCATGGCATTTTTTTTTTAACTCTAGCAGGAATATTTCGAAACAAGCAACCAATACATGAGGTCATAATTGTTTGACAGTTGTTTTTAATATATGAAATAAGTTATGTATATTGTTTTCCTTCAAATGCTTGTTGATTTGTTTTTCTAGTCCTGATATTTGCATGGCACAAACCGAATTAGGGGAAATATTAAAAGTTTATTTATGTTTATTATCTTCTGTTGTCAAACATATGGAAAACTCTTAAAACCATTCTCTTCTTTTGGTTTTTTAAAAAACAGCACTTTTCTGAACAATGGAGCCTGGGTGTTAAAATAAAAACATGCACTTTTAGCATCAGAAAATAAAGAACTTATTTGAGATTATTTAATTTTTTTTTAATTTCAAAAAGGCAAAAAAAAAAAAAAAAAAAGCAAATTTCAAGTAACAACTTCTTTGGGACCTTCCATAATGTTCCAGTTCTGGGCTATTTCTCATGACTGGATCACTGAGTAAACAGGTCCTCAAGCTGTGTAAGTAGTCGTTTTTGGTCAACACGACATAATATATTTTCTGTGTTTTTATTTAAACTTTCTTTCTTCCCCCTTGCCTTGAGTTTATTCAGTGGGGATACAGAGAGAGATTAGCCAGTAAGCACAATCATACTGGTTTTTTCAGCCTCTTACCACAGAACTGACTTAGAGCTGCAGTGCCTATAATCAGCGATTTTACCTGATTGGGCATGTACTTCAGCCTGTAATCCAGCTGTTTACTGTAACTCATCATAAATTGCAATTCCTTTAAGAAACCTCGAAGACTGATAAGCCTCAATCCTGGCTGCCGACTGTTCTTACACATCCTATCAAGAAAGTCTTTATGCACTATTTGCTCTTGAGACAGTTCTGCGTCATAAGAAATGGAAGATTTGCTTGCCTTTCAGTACATCAAAAGCAATTACCAAAGTACCCTGCCCTGCGTGGTGGTGGGAACTGTAGGAACAGAAACGTTACCACAGGTGAGCTCCCCGGAGCCTGCAATCCGAGAGTACTCAGCCTTTAAAAAAAATGCTCTTCTGTGCAAATGATGATCATTTTCCTAACTACCTATTGCTGAACACCTCTGGGTGAATTTATTAAAGACAAATTCAGCTTTAAATAGCCTGGATCTGGTATTCAAATTCACACTTTCACTTGCCAACCCTCCCCCTGCAATATCAGGCAAATGCTTAGCTAAACAGATGGGCCGTGTAGCCCCCCTCCCAAAAAAAAAAAAAAAAAAAAAAAATAAGCCAGCAAGTGCGGGCTTTAATTAATTAAAAGGGGAAACAAGTGTCCAAGGTGTAGACACACAGGCACACACACACACACACACACATAATTCTTGATGCGCGCACTCCATGATAAAAATACCAGTTCTTGTGTTTTCAGTAGGTTTTGTGAATGTCCAGTTAGTTGCTAACCAGTAGCTCGAAAGTGAAAATAAATGAGATCACTCAACGCTATGCTTTCAAATCAAGCTACTATCGGCGATGGTAGAACTGAGTCCCTTAGAACTGAGTCCCTTCCCTCAAAGGACTCAGTAAGAGAAAATTTGCATCAGAAGCAGCCCAGAGCCAGCTCAGCCCTCTGATCTGATCTTGGAAGGGTGTTTTCATTTTTTGTCCGTATTTCTTCCCTCTATTCCACCAACTTTTGCAAACCCCCCATCCCATATACTGCTTACTCCAAACTCTATGCAATTAACTTTCAGTTGTATATAATCAGGTTCAGTAACGAACTTTACAATTTCAGACTAGAATTTTCCACCAGAAATTCTGACTTGATACACTATCACAACTGGGGGGAGAGGGGTGGTAAGGAAAAACAAAATGGGAGAAGGAAGGAAGTGGACCAGTCTCATCCCCAACGAAGGCATGAGTCACTCGTACCAGAAACCTCAGCCTTTGGACATCTCGGGCAGTCCCCTGTCCCCCAGGCCTCCATCCGATAGATTATAGGCTGATAATCCCATTATACCTTTCTAAAGATGCTTTCCTACTTGTTGCCCCCCCCATTCACAAAAATTCAGAAGTCACTGTGTTTCCTGAGACATTCCCATCAGCCACCTCTGCGCTGTACTCTTCTTCCACCCAGCATACTAGAGAGCTAGCAGATAACTTCCTCTCTCTTCTGTACTTTCTACTCCCTGGGACCAACTATACTCCAGTGACTGTCCCTGCCAAGAAAATAACCCCAAATCATACCCGGTCCTTGAGTCCTCCCAGAACCTAGTCCAAATCAGCTCTCTAATGTCCTTCATGTGTTCTTCCACAGCCTGCTGACCCACTGACCAAGCTGCCTTTCCCTGGACACGTGACTCTTCCAGAGTGCTTGCCTTACTCACAGCCACCTCCCTTGGAGGACGAGGAAACACCTCTCCCACCAGACCTCAGTCTGACTGTCTTCTTCTCCTCTAAGGTCCAACTCAAATTCCACTTTCAGGATGAGGCCTTCCCCCAATTCAAAAGCAGAATGGGTGCAAGAACTGAATATCTAGAGGACTAGCTTCTGTCTCTAGCCAGGAGTTCAGCATAGGGCCTTCCTTGTGGGATGCTGCTGTTTGATTCAAATCCCTGCCCCGCTGAACTCTAAGATATTGAGGGCAGAGGACCATGCGGCCATACTCCAGAGCATCTGTTAAATAGAACGTGGAGTTTAGAACAACCGCTTTAAATTTTACTCAGAAACATGCTACTGAACTAACAATGATCCACATAGTCCATTTTCCTTCTTTTTTCCTTCCTCCCTTTCTTCTTTGCTTCCTTTCCTTTCTTTTTAATACATATGGGCTGATGTATCATGTGCCAGTTGAACTTTCTGGGTGGTCCCCATCCCAGCAGCATATTTTTGGCAATGTATCAGAGAAGATGTGTGTCTTCCTCTGAAATATTGTCCTCATTATCATTAAGTTTTGGTTCATAATTCCATTTTGCTCTAAAAATAGTGAATTCAATGATTTTTAACTAAATCTTACGCCTTAAAACATTGGATTGGAGAATGAGGCTGGAAGCTGAGAACTTTTATAGAGGAATGGGTTTTTCATCCTTGTAGAAGCCAGAAACGTAAGTGAAGAAAGCTACAAAATTGATACAGAGATACAGTCTCTTTAAACACCAGTAAGACGTTTCTGTATGCTGCTTAGCATTAACATGCTGAATTACTTTAGCATGAATCAGTCTATCCATAGTTACTGCATTCTACAGATGTTAAAAAGCTACTCGAAGGCCACTATGTTTCATTAGCGGTAAATTTCCAAGGGTTTGGGTTCCAGGAAGGCCACATTTCATATTGTCCTGCAGATCCCATGCATGGATGCATGTCAGCACATGTTCATACATGCACACTTGTGCACTCGTCTAGAAGTATGCAGCTGGCTTTAAAATGCACATTTCTATGTAGTGGCCATTCTACCCTGATGTTCACACTGTTGGCTGACCCTTAACAAGGCCAGACTATCAGAAGGGAGTTGGTACTTATGCAGCCACTTAGATAAAGCTGGGAGAAGAAATGGTAAGTACTACTAGCCACTCTTTCACTGCCACACTGAGTGGAAGGCAGCAGACTGACAGCTTCCGGAAGGAAATCACTCTCCACATTCACCTGCTTGGAGCCATGAGACACTGATCATCCAGGCTCCTTGCTTTCTGGATTCTGATTGGGTTTCACCAATGATGTCATCACATCGAAGAGCTGGAAGTCCATCAGTGAGTTTCTGGCTAGCTCTGGAGTAGACAGGCCCTCTAACAGAGCTGTACATTCAGAGGGCTCTGGAAATAAGACCCTAAGCTGTGACCTTTCTTCTAAGGGCGACAGCTCTACTAGCTATTGCTTGGCCTGAGAGGTTTGCCTTCTTCTTTTCTAGCTTCTTCAACCCTACCCATGATTTTATGATGATCTTTTCATTAAAGTCACTTGGAGTAGTGTCTCATGAGTAAGCCCTGTGCTATCTTCCTGGACCATGGTTGGAGCAGAGGGGCTTGTGATGAAATTAACTTCATACCATGGAGTCTAGTATAATCTTTACAGTAACATTCAGTAAACAATTACATAGTGAGTACCTATTACACACTAGACACCATTGTCAGCATTGGACACTTCAGTGACAAATAAGCAGACACTGCAGCCAAGTTCAGGATTCTTCTCTAGTTAAATGCCTCATAAACTGCCCTGAATGTTTTCTAAAAGCACAAGTATCAAGACCTCACCTACAACTGAGTGTGCATCTCGGGAGGTGGGGTTAAAAAACACAGTTTTCATAAACACATCATATGGATCTGTTGTTCAGTGGGGTGTGGGACAGTGATCTTCGGACTGTGATACATCCTGAGTCACACACAGTACAAATGGGATGATTAAAAACTCAGGCCTTGACAAAGCTTAGCTGAAGGAATGTGTACAGGCATAAATTCATGCTAAAACGTAAGATGCTTGAGGTATGCGGGGATCCTTAAGAGTCGGTTCTCAGCACATGGGGCCCTGGAGGTGTTACTTTTACAGGGCACAGGAAAAAGTTAGACTAAAGGGTTCTCTGAGGACTGCAGTGATAATGTTTGGTGACTGCACTGTATTGTTTTAAGTCCCATCCCTTTTTCTTCACTCTGTAGCCTGCATCCATGCATATGCCAAAACAGGGAGCTCCACTACAGGGTTTCCCCAAGTGCAGCAGAGCCCTGGGCAATTGTTCCAATTTGCTTCAGTCTAGACTCTGGAGATATCTCTGTCTGGGAAGAAATGCATGGACATTCACGGTTCAAAGCTAATTAAGGCAGCAAAATAAACAAGGTAATAGTCCTGGGAATAAAGAGAATTTCTTGATCCTCAAGAAATTCACCAGTCAGAGATGAAGAACCTGAGAGACTTCTTAGTTTCCATCCCTCCCAAGTATGTGTGAGGCTTTTGGATAAGAAGGATGTCAACGACCATATACTACTGGTACATAATCATGTAACTGCCCCTGTGTTGAAAGTAACAGTGATCACATTTTTCCCTCAACTTCGTAGTCTTAGATGTAGTTTTCTAATAGTGCTACTCAATTTGTTTGAAATAATCCTGCACTCCTTTTTTAAGAGCAGTCTTAACAAATTTTTTTAAAAATTCACATCCAATTACATAACAAAAGAACTAGTCATCATATGTACGTGTGTGTGTGTGTGTGTGTGTGTGTGTGTGTGTGTGTGTATATATGTATCCATACACATGTTCATGTATATACTGACAACCTCTACACAGGGAAAATGCCCCTCTCTTACCTATTTTCATAAAGCATTAGGAATGCAGCTACTGCACCAATAGTGTCACGCCTTGCCGTTAAAATAAAAAAGTGAGAGTCCTAGTATAAAGTGAAAGTACTCACATCAAATCTCATTTTATTTAAAATTGTAAACAGCACATCACCTCATATCTGGAACATATTTTATATGAATGAAGGAGATTTTACGTGAGACTAAACAAGTCAAAATGAACATGAGCTAGCCATCCAGAAATGACTCTGTGAGGTGCAGCTCAACAACTTACATAACTATCTGGACTGCAATATTGAAGTTCAGATTATCATGGACAATTCACAGATCGACTGTTGGCCCTACTGTGTAGAATGTGCTACTTAGTAGCCTACTACTCTGTGCCATACACAGCCTTAGGAAAACACTGAAGGCCTGCTTCCTTGCTCATTACATAGTCAGCATGACTCTATTGACTGAATAGACTTTGTTTTTGCTTTTGTTTATTTTCACTTCTCAGTGACAAGCACTCTAACAGGTAGGAATTTTTTAAGCATATTTTTGGCAGTACGGTTCATTTCTCATTCAGCACATTATAAAAGGAAAGTTATGTAATCTCTAGTGAGGTCATGGTGAAATTTAGCTGCTTCATGCTGTGTTTCAGGACTCCTTCAAAGTCTCCACAGGAAAGGCAATCTTAGGCTATTGGAATCGTACAGATGCTTATGAAAACTTAGGAGTGTGGAACATAGACTTTCTGTTGGAATGTAGACTCTACCACTAATATTACAAATAAAGAATCTGAGGTTTAGACAGTGAGCGCCTAGTGTAGTCAAAGTCACATGTAATAACAATAGCCATGACACAGTGTTTGCTGTGTCATGTTTTATTGTATTGCCCATATATTAATTCATCTGATCTTAACAGACATTCAGTGAGACATTTGTCAGGGTTGCTGTCATTTTAGAAGGAAACTAAGCAATATGCATAGTGTCAAATTCAGTCGTGTGTAGCCTTAACTGGGCCAAGGGTCTAAATCCTGTTCCATGACACTTTCCTTCTGGTGACAGAATTGAGCACTGAACCTCTGGTTTTAGTGTGGCATTTAACCATGCAGTCCTGAATGTGGGGCACGTGCCTGTCTGCCTGTGGCGTGCGCTTGCTGGTCCTGGGCCACCAGCATCTGCTGTCTCCTCCTCGGCAGTGATGCACTCCCTTCCACATGCAGAAGGCCCAGAGCTGGAAAAGTAAGCCTCCAACTCCACCCATGGGAGCACAGAACTTGGGATCTTCACACAATCCAGAACCAGAAGGCATAAGAGGCCACTGGCGAGGAACCAAAACTCCTACCTCATCGCCGTTGGAAGTAGGGTGATCCAATGTGAGAGCTGTTGCAGCGCTTTGGGCATGGGACAGACACAGCAAAGCTGAGCCAACGCTGAGGAAGAAGAGTAGAGAAGTGCAGAGGCCAACCGTGGGAAACCAACTCCGACACCACGCCCGAGGAAGGCCCAGCATCTGCATTCTCAATTATGTCCCTTGGTAATGGTTGAAATGTGGGTGAATTGAATTCAAAAGCATACACCACATTTTAGTTCAGTATTAATTATTACATACATACCACTATGCAGAACTACCGAATCACACAACTTTAAAGAGGTTTATGATTGTTTTCCAGCCAGTAATATGTAATTCAAACAAATAGCTTCTCAAGCTTTTTATTGAAAATGACATTGATTACATGGAATAGTGCCTGATCTTATTTGCCCACTTGGCTAAATGCAGTTTTCACATTTGCCAGCATAAAATTCACCTTCAAATAGGCAAAGATAAGTAGTTATGGGAAGCTCCTTAAAAATACAATAAATCTACACAAATGGCACAAATTCCATCACCATTGTGAAGAATGACACCATCCTTGAGGTAGCTTATTCCCTCCCATGTTCATTTTTTGGTTTAAATGGGCAGTTTTATTAGACAATGTTAAACTGTACAAGTTCCTGACCTCATGAGGAAATGTTATTATTGGATTCATTTACTAAGTGAAGCTTTTCTACTTTTGTTTTGGGAATTCTGTTTTTGTTTTTCACAATACCACTCAAAATCATCCTAGGCAAGTGAAGGAATAACTGCAGGAAATTCTTATCAGACCATGTTGATAAGCCTTTGGCATTTGCAGGGTGCCATCAAAAGATGACCAAGGAATTTGAGTCCAATTAGTAGCCGTAAATGGATGAAAAGCCAGGTTAAAATCTATTCCGTTGCAAAGGTTTCATGATGCGTGTGTGCATCATGCCCGGGAAAACTTAGGGATCTTAAAAAACATTTGGGCTGCAGCCCTGAGAAGACCTCAGGAAACTTAATCTTTCGGATGTCTCTGTTATCAGTTTTACTAGTGATTAAATGCCAAGCTAGACTGTACTTCATTCTGACTCACTGCACTGTAGCAATGTGGCTTTGGTGGTGTCGATTTTATGTTTGTCCCTAAACATTGCACATATTAAAACTCAGTTACTCTGTAATAATGGGTGAAACACTGACACAAAGGAGGTACAGACGTTGAACATTGCGGAATCTGGAAAATCAGTTAAACTAGTAAAATAGTTAGATTATTCTGATTTTTTATTGTAATATGTATTTTCAGTGTATCCATGGAATATTATTCATTACAAAACTAAAACCACAAGGAGCGGCAGAAAGTAACCCCGCCTTACTGTAGACCACAGAATGGTAAAGATAGCAGTCTTTAAAAAGTCCCTCATATAATTGTTCCTCAGAGTGTGTGTGTGTGTGTGTGTGTGTGTGTGTGTGTGTGAAAGAGAGAGACAGAGAGAGAGAGAGAGAGAGAGAGAGAGTGCACAAGTGAGCCTGAGTCTTTGCACTGGGATCAGCCTCAGTTACTTCTTATTTTGAAACAATCTCTGCAGTTACTCAGCTCCCTAGGTGGGTACTAAACTCAGCATCCTCCCCCCACACCCCAACCTCCATCTCAAAGTGTTCTGGGATTACAGCTATAAGCTACCACACCCAGCTGTTTCCTTTTGAACACCACAACTTCAAAATCAGTAACTGAAATAATAGTAACAAAGCTAATTACAATTGTAGAGCATTTATGCTGGGCACTGCGCTGAGAGCTTTGTGCATGCCCTGTCTTAGCTCAGACAGAAGGACTCAGTTAGAGTTATTATCTCCATTTTAAAGACAAGGAAACTCAGCCAGACAATAATAAGTTGCCTGCCCCAGATTACATGAGTGGCAGAGCTAGGATTTCAATTTATACAGTCTGGCCTTGGAGTCTCCCCAAGAAATTGTAAGATATTTTATATTGTATTTTACCTTTAGTGACACAAGTATATATCATTCATTTAGGAATAGTAACCACTAAGCTGCCTTTATAGTATTAATTTTGCAGTTTTTAATTTTTGAGACAGAGTCTCACTATATATTTCAGGCTGACTTTGAACTCACAGTGTAGTCCATATTGGCCTCAAACTCATAGGAATCTCCTGGCCTCAACCTCCAGAGTGTTGGGATTATAGGCTTTTTACACTACCATGATTGGCTAATGTAGAAAAGGTTCTTCTGCAGCAAATCAACATAATTATTGCAAGTGCTCTTGAGCTTTTATGTCATGTCTTTGATAAATTTTCTTGAATTTTCATATTAGGTCAAAGTATTATACTTTGAAAATATTATGTGTAATAATGTTTTATATGTTACTGCTTTTGGTTGAGTCTTATCTCAGAAGATCACATGCAATATGAAAATATAATGTATTATATTTTCAAAATATTACATTTTATAATATATTACATTATATTTAAATATAAATATTTTGACCTACATGTCAGAAGTCATGTAAGTACCAGAAGTCCTTCAAGCACGGGGCCCCTGTCGCGTAGCTCCACACAAATTCTATCGTATTGAGCCTGGTTTATACCTGTTCCCTTAACACACAGATAGAAGACAGACACAGCAGAAGCAGACAGCCAGACACACTGACAGCAGAGACTAACAACTGGGAAATGTGTTCCAGGATTCCACTTAGACGGGAACAAGACCAGATCTCCTCCTTCTACTCGAACCCTCTAGTGGCCTTCCACTTCATTCTGCCTGAGATCAAGGCCCTTCCTGGGACTCTTCTAGAAAGCCCCGCCCAGCCCCCCCCCCCCCCCCCCCGCTTTGCCTTGGAGCTAATTGGCTGCCGTGCCTGTCTTTCTGCACTCCTCTCACGCTGCCAGCAGCCTGGAGAATCTTCAGCTCCTCGGTCAGCCCTGTCCTGGCCTGGCACCCACATGCTAAGAAGTTCATGCTCTACTTCACGTCCTCTTTCTCCGCTTGATTCTGTTTCCTTGGTGTTTATCACTCTATGATGTACTATTGCCACGGCAAACAGGAACATGGAAGTAATGCCCAGGTTTTGGAGGCAGAGTTACTTATATTGCTGGGCACTGATCGGGATCATTTGCAGATGAGGCCCTGATCTCTGACGGCCTCGGGCTTCCGCTGGTTTTACAGTGTGCATCATAATGACTAGCCATTTGTAGGAGATAGAAGGCGCTAGGGTTGAACAGGAAGTATTACCTGGGCAACTAAGAAACTGAGGCATCACGGGAGGCTCATTTTCTGCTGAACTGTGAGTTTTGCTTATCTGTCTGTTTCTCTAAAATAAGGTTCGTTAACAGCAGTATATTTTTCTGTTTGATTTAACACTACATTTGTAAAAGTACCTACCATACACATAGATGCTCAATTAATAATTGCAACATTAATCAGACTGAGTTATTCTTCCCTGTATTAAATTATTTTAAACAAGAACAATTTAGGCAGCTCAGAGATCTGCTACAGTATCACTAACACACATGCGCCTCTTGACCTACCTACTTTGAATGTTTGATTTTACCCTTCCAGATTTTTTCCTGGAAGTGGTGACAATAGGGGTCTTAATTTTATTTGTAAAGTATCCCCATCCAATTCATATTGCTATCTGCTGAGTTTTCTTTGGCTTTCCAGAATAAGTGAGTGTTCAACTAGCTGCCAGCTGATCCTAATCAATTGACTGGCTTTTTTTCCACTCAGAAATAGTTCCTGAACTCCTATTACGTACAAAGGGCAGTTGCAAATCATGGGGAAGTGTCTATTTTGAAAACATATGCCATGCTAGACCCATTCATGTCCCTTGAGAAATCCCCCTACTTCAAATGCACCTGGGGCACCTTTCCTGCTACTTTCTGAAGCTGCTCTGCGTGTCTTCTAAGTCTTTTTGAGATGAAATAGAAAACATGGAGGATGCTGCTGCCCAGAACTGGCCACCCAGAAGGTAGGTTCCTCTTACGGAGTGTTCTCAGCCACCATACTTACTAGATCTGGTGCCATGTGTACTTGACCTTTTCGTAGAGCCAAAAGGGCTGTGAAAGGTAAATATTGTGTGTCAACACAGGAAACTGAGGCAGCCAGGACAGTGTAATTAAAGGCACTTCAAGTTAGGACTTGCAGGGCTCATCAGAAAGTATCAGGAATGATAGGCTATGTACATTTTCAGTGAGGGGGAATATTCTGAAGAAGGTTAATGCCAATGTGTCTTTTTATTATAATAAATTCTTCATATTTAAATGCACAATGTATTTTCCAGTCACCCCTTGTGTTAGGTATTGAAGTGAGAAAAATTGAAGACTGGCCAAAGCCCTTCTCTTACAGAGTTCAAAATCTAACAGGAAAAGCCTTCTGAATTAGTAATTATAAGGCTACTGTAATAGCCAGCTAAGGGGACAGGATTATGCTGCAGAAGGTTGTGAACAGTGAGAACTCTTGGAGTTGGTGGTATTTCTGGTGGGCCGGATCAGATGTGAGAAGCAAAAGACAAGTCGGGGCCACCGGTGCCTTCTGGTACACTGGCATGAGAAACAGTGAGCATGGTGCCCTTTGGTGCAATGGAAAGGATGAGCGAAGAAAAATACCTCACTAGGGAAATGCAGTATTCAAGAGGGAAGGCCAACGTGCAGATCCAAGGGTAGAGCTCATGGTGTAGAATCATTTGTACACACACACACACACACACACACACACACACACATGTACATACAGGTGACTGGTCCAAAAATGGCATTTGAAGCCATAGAAATACATCACGGTGTCTACAGAGAGATTATAGACAAGAGAAAAGGAGACTACAGAGGCAACTTAGACACAAGCATTTCTTCTCAGGTAGTCAAGGAGATTGTGAAAGAATAGCCAGTGTGGAGGAACAAACCCAGAACAGGGAGCAAAATGACAAGAGGACCAAAAATATTTCAAGAGATAGCCAAAAGCGAGAGTCGTGCTGCACAGGTTAGGTTTCAGGGCACTGGTGGTTAGAGAGTCAGGATACATCCCCCTGGATGACAAGGGGGGAAACCACAACAGAGAGAGAAAACGAATCAGAGGTGAAGACGCGGAAATGATGTACCCAGGCACCTCTGCTGGGATGTTTGGCACCTGAGATCAGAGGCTCGGAGCTGCCTGAAACTGTAAGGGCAGGCGAGGCTTCCTTGTCAAACATGACAGACCAGTGAGCGTGTCTGAGTGCAGGAGGGAGCTGGCCTTGAGAGGGAGAAGGCGCAGAAGCAGACGGGAGAAGACAAGAGGTGAGAAGACCTGACAGATGGCACCACAGCGCTCACTTCTCCTGGGCCAGAGGGACACTTCCTCCATAGAGTCAGAGAAAGGCAAACATGAAGTGAAAGTGTTTTTTGGATGATGGCAGGAAGAGAGGACCATGGGTGTATCAGATAGAGCTCACGGTTGGAAGTTGACTACAGAATTAAGAAGAAAGTAAAGCTGCAGGTGTGCCTGATGGCTCAGTTAGTAGAAAAGCCGGGAAACCAAGTCAAAGTTTAGCTTTTAGCAACAACTTCCCAATGTTCCCTAGAGCTGGAATGACACAGAAATAACTGCTTCCACCAGCGAGCTTAACATGGGACATTTGAACATATAAGCACTTTCAGCCACCATTGTGGTTCCTCATTCTGAGAAATCCAGAACCGTCATCGTTACCTTCTCTTGTGCTAATTGTTTCTTCAGACCTGGAGCATCCAATGGGGGAGGCTACACCTTGTACCAAAGGCTGCTGGGAAATCACAGGTCTCACATGATCCACCTCTGCAAGGGAAAGGCTTTTTTAATCTCTGTAAGGATACATAAAGCAAATACTGAGTTCAGATACCAGAGAGCTGAGAGAACAATCTCCTAAAGATGTTTCAGGAAAAGTACAACATGGTAGTTTAAAAAACTGTTCAAAGTTAGAGCAGTGGTACCACAAAACACAAAAATTACCAAGCTACCATGACCAATTGTAAGGACAGAATATATAGTTAAACAGTGTTTCTGACGTGGTAGTGAAGCTATTTCTAGAACAAAAGTCATTCCACGTTTTAATCAATCCAGAAGGAATGACTGTGTTTGGCATCACTGTGATCTCACTGTTCTGTGCTCACTTTCAGCTCATGGATCATAATTTTTAATAATTTTGTCTTTCAGGAAATATTTTAAAATACTACTCTCAAAAAAACTGAAGCACTCTCAAAAACTTTTAAAAACGCACTAAAAAGAAACAAAAATAACTGACACGGTGACAGCCTATCGATGCTTTTGTAGTCATAGAATTGTATAAATATAACTTTACATCAACGTTATGTCATCCAAGCTGGTCTAAGTTCCTTTGGATAACCGGTGACATGCTGGAGACACCACTGCCCTTCACATATTTCCCCGTGATTAACGACTGCTCAGCGTGTCTATCTCTGAAATTTTAGATCAGCCTCAATTCTCCACAGTCCTATACTTTAAAGTCAAGAGCATTCTTCAGGGTTTCACACCTGAGTGGTTTTCTCCTTAGGGCACTTCACAGAAAGTGGCTTGCTGGAATACGGGGCATCCACAGGCTCTACTCGGATTCACATTGCCCCAATCGTCTCTAAAGGAAGGTACTGATTATGTCTTTGCCAGCATGGCATGACAGTGCTCATGGGAACCAGAACTATTTTGAAGAGCCTTGGAGGAAATGGGCAGGACTATATAATTTCATACCTTCTGAAGTAGCTAACCTTGATCTTCCGGGGTTGCCAGGGATCTATAATCAAGCTGACATTTATTATTCCTCTCAGATTTTTCCCCCTAGTGTGACAGCCAGTGCAGGAACATAGTATCATAGAAAAAGCATTCATCTAGCAGCTCCAGATGTTCTCATGGTGTTAAAGTTCAAAACCATAGTTCAGGAGTTTCTTTTGAGCCTACTTGGTTGCCTTAATGGAGCACACACGATAAAACTTTGTGCAATGTAGTTAGTTATATAAGGCAGTATCCATCCTAATCTTTTGTTTTACAGCTGGGTACATGGAAACTCAGAGATATATTCTCCAATTTACATAGCTAGTTTTGAAAAATTAGTTATACTACTAAATTCTAGCTTCTATATTGTAATACTCTGCTCATCTGTTTCTAGGTTAGATTATGTCACCAGCATGCCATTCTTAGTACACCTAGCATTTGGAGAAATAGGTTGTCTCTTTTGGGATTTAACTTTTAAGTCATATGTCATACGGCATATATCTATCCCCAACACTTGACAGTTATGTCGAAAAAGTTAGCAAATTAACCTCAGAATATGTATTAACACAAGTACCTTTCCTGACAACCGCTCCTGAAACAAGCTCTTATAAATCAAATGAATTTAAACACACCACAGGGCCGGGCGTGGTGGCTCACGCCTGTAATCCCAGCACTTGGGAGGCTGAGGCAGGAGGATTGGTGCGAGTTCGAGACCAGCCTGGGCTACAAAAGTGAGCGCAGGACCAGCCTCAACTGCATAGCGAGACCCTGTCTCAAAAAGACAAAAAAAAAAATAAAAATAAAAATAAATAAATAAATAAACACACCACAGGAACATTTCAAGGTACCAGTGACTCGGTCTTTGGTAAATATTTCTATGGCTTTTTGTATCTTGGTTGTGTCTAGCTGAGACACATTTGGGATTAAGGGCATGGTTAATGATATCTTCCGAGGATGGAGAACTCATTGCGCTGCTCTTCTTGGTGAATGTGTCTTGACCATTTCTGCCCTGATGCATCCCTCCCTAACGCCACATTGTGGCGGTTCAATTTGCTTGAATACCACCTGAAGTGTCACATGCTACCGAAAACCCCCACTGATTCACAAGGTCGCATGTTAAAGAACTGCATGTTCTGATAATGAGAGGCTTCATTTTCACATGGTACACAAGATCTCTTCTGAGCAAAGATCAAATGAATGCTTTCCTTTCTTGTGGAAACTTTAATTCAGAAATTTCCACAGAGCTCCCTCTTACTATACAGTTTGTTATCAAAACCACAATGGTTTCTGTCTTCTAGGGTTAAATCCTTGGCCCTTGGAATGCATTTTGGTCAAGAAAGTATAACGCAGTTGCTATTTACTTACTCAACGTCACAGAAAGTCATGTACCCAGTTTTTAAAAATCACTAACGAAACACTGTCAACAATTATACAGTATCATTTAACATTAACTTGGGTAGGGTTTTCTTTTCTTCAAGTCTGCCAAACAAATCTTCCTCATATTTGCACCCACAACGTTTTAGTGCATTACTCACTGGGGCTAGACTATACAGTGGGCTTACAGGCTCAGCTTCCACGATTCCAGACTGCAGGAGCCTGTCAGAACCATGTATTCTATGACAGAGTGTATTTTAAATGATAAAGCTTCTCCATTACCCAGACCAAGGGTTCATCTCCGATACACGCTTGCACACATCCTACAGGTGAGAAGAACTATCCGGTCTGATGAGTTTTTACATTATCATATCATTTATTTCTACTACTTTTCCATCACTGTTGCCACCTGCCACACCTTATAAGGATGACCTAGGTCATGCCTAGCAGGTTTGTTTCATTGTATTCTTTCTGTAGTGCAAACTTAATATATTTACATCATAAATATCTCAAAAATCTTTTAGTCTAGTTGTTCTTCTGCATCAAATCTTCCAGTTGACTCCACAGTTCTTAGGTGATAAGTACCTAGGCTGAATTCTTTTTATATAGTTTTATTTTATTTTTAAGAGTTAAAAGAAGAGCAAGAAAAGCAAAAACAAAGACAGAAACAGGGTAGCATGTAACAATACACATGCTGTAGATTGTCACAACAAGGATAGCTGATTAACAATGATTCATATATTGGGCCAGTGAGATGGCTCAGTGGTTTAAAGTATCTGTTTAGGCAAGCTTCGGTGACAGCAGGGACCACGGTTCAATCCCTGGCACCACATGTTTCTTCAGCCCCATCCCCAGGGCAGGGTGAGCTGGACATAATATAAAAAAAGACAGTGATTGATATATTAGCTATTTTTATCATCCAATCTATTGCTCAGATTATCAGATACAGTTATGCAAGATGGGACATGTGACTGAATATTGCCACATGCTTTCTTTACCTGTCTACATTCACAGCACTCTTTCCAGTTGTACCTTAGAAGGTTTCTCAGGGCCAGTTCATAACCTCTGTTGACACAAGATGTGAAGCATCCACTAAAGGTAAATCTCTTTGTCCATTAACAAATCAGATGTGACACAAGGTTCTCACTTTCATAGGCATTTGGAATGAAACTTCACCTTAGTAATGTTGATTTGGTCTTTGTTCTAATCTTTCCCCCCACAATCTTCCTAGCCTTTTTATTCCCAGAAATTCCTAATGCAGTCTTTATTTCAAACATACTAGTTCAGGAGAATACCTCTTCCTTTCCATGCCTGTAACTTTTCGCATTGTTTACTTGATCTAAAACATCAGACTTGCTCCTTTCTAGCGACATGACTTTGGGATAAATTCTTACCTAATTATCACAACGCTTATAGTGCGGGCCAACATGCTATTACAGACTCCTCGCTAAATCTACAGCTCTCTTCCTTGGTGTGACTCATTTGATAATTAACCACATAACACCCTTGACATTTCTTGCCATTTAATCTTACACAATTACATAACATTTCTTTTTTGTGTGCATTGAATCACTGAGTTGCACGGGGATCTCTAGCTCACATTTTTCCTGTATCCTTTATAGTAGCAATGATGCTAATACAAGACAATGTTCTAAGTCAATTTTTTGTTCACTGTTTAGGTGGGGAGGAAATGATAAATGAAAATATCAACAGGGGATGATAGCACAGTAGAACAGTACACATCGAAAGTAAGAAAGTGATTAATATAACTGAAGTAGAAAGAAGCAATAGTAATGATGTATGTTTACATGCTGTTACTGAAGAGTGATGTCACCGTTCTAAAGATAACTGACCTTTGGAAACAGAAATCCTATCTGGAGTTTATAAGCAAGATGATGATATATACTATAACAGAGATAAATTACACTAAGTCGTCTTTCCCTTGGAGATGTATTATTCAACTAACTGCCTGGGCTCTGTTTAGTTTTAAAAAGCGGAATGAGATCATCACATGCAGGTTTGTTCAACTCTACTCTCTCAAGTAGCAATCAAACAGCTGTCTTCGGTTGCAACTTTGGGACTCATAACACATTCACTCCAAAATGCCCTTGTACATCTTCTCGACCATATCACCGTCATCATCATAATAACAGTAACACTCAAGCATGGAGTACAGTCGTTTTCATCTTCAAAGCTCGTTTCGATTCTGTAATGCACTGAAAATGCTACATGTTGACAAGGTGTGGAGAAGGGTTCTTTACTATTCTTCCCAGAAAAAGCTACAGAACGCTGCAACCTTGATTACGGCGTGCAAACCCCTGAGTGTCTGCAAATTAACAGTGTGCACGCAAAATGAAACTTCAAAGTTGGAAATTATTAGGTTGAAATTACCTCTCCATTTAACGTACACAGAACATAAATCTTAGCTATTAGAGAAATGCCAAGTGGTACCGCGATTCTCCTCTGAAAGATAGTGGCATGAGGTTGCCGTCTAAGCTACGTGTCTCATTTAAATTGTCTTAGGAAGAAATGACTGCTTTCCCGGTCATTTACAGAGCCACTCTGCCATCTTGCATGCCCAGCGATTGGAAATAGCTGTCTATACTCCACCAAAAATTTAAAATTTTAGTTACACTGTTACTCCTCTGATCACTGAAGTTCCTTGCAAACTCATCTCTCTGCAGCTTCAATGACCAGATTTCTCCTCCAATGCACTCTTGGAGCTGTGTTCGTTGACTTATCCTTGACTCTTGCTTTGAAAAACTGAAACCGCTCCCACATTTGCTTAGTTGGATTCTGGGGTGGAGTGAGAGACAGCTCACTGCTGCCTTTGGGCCTTCAGTAGTTTTCTTATTTCCTATTACAGGCCACCTTGCACCCTGTGGTAGATGGGACTACCATGTACACACTGGGCACCACTGTGACCTCTCTGTTGAGATTATGAGAGTCACATGCACTGCCTCTTCAGCTTTACTATATAGCAAAGATTGCTGCTGTGCTTGTTGTCCACTTGGCCCCTGACTCCAGGTAAGCAGGGACGACTATGAGGCCGGTGGCATGGAGCAAGGCAGGGTACCGCATCGGAGTGGAATCCTGGCGTCAGCCTTGCTGCTGTGGGCCAGAAAAGATGCCTTAGCACCCTGAGGATCCGCCCTACTGTTTCTTTCTCCCAGGTGCAAAGGGGCAGAGGACCAAACTACACCTCCTTCCAGATGCTCTGTGTTTATCAGGAGGCTGGGAGAACATTTGTCCTGGGAATTTTACCTGCCCTTTCAGCTGCCCTATTTTGGGTCACGACCCAGGAAGGGATCCAGAAATCTATGACAACTCGTAAGGAAGCTTCAGGTTCATCTCAGGATTGTGTATTTTCAATCACTTTCTAGCTACTCCAGCTTTACGCTTGTTTAGTTTTTGTCACTATTCCTGTGAGCACTTCCAGTCACTTCTAGTTCTTCAGGCATATTCGCATTTGTTTCTTAGTGCTAACAATTTAATACAACATTGGCATCCATCTGAGTTAACATAGACGTCCTCTAATTTTTAAGTAAACGAACTCCGCCTAGGCAGAGTGGAATGGCCAGGGTTCCACACCTGGCATGTGGTGCCTGCCCCGTCCCAGGGGGCACCCTGAGGCAGCGACTGAGACTGCCTGTGGTCGCAGGCACCTGTAATCTCAGCACTTGGGAGGCTGTAAACAGGAAAATCACTATGAGTCGGATCTGTGTAGTGAGACTCTATAGACTCTGTACACCCTGGCCTAAATGCAAAAGAAAAAAACAAAGCATCATCTCTTTTTCATTTATTTAGGTATCAATATTCCACCATTTAGCTCTTTTTAAAATATATTTTGAGGAGGAATCTTTTTCTTCTATATCATTTCCCTCACTGTTTAACTAATTCAGCAAGTATTTTTAGGGAAGGAAGGTTAACGATTTGCTGAAATACAGATATGATACCTTATGGCTTATCACATTTAGAATTCTTTTGAGCAATGCCATGTCGTCCTTAGAACTAATTTGTTCCTATATGTCATTTTCTAAGTCTTTAGATATTTATTTTATTTTTTTTCTGATCATATCACTTGAATACTTTAATTACAAAATTATATCTGCAATAATTCTTGTCATTTTTGAGATTTTGTGAAGTTTAGGATTTGGTATCCAAGAGAAATGCCTAGGCTGGAGATACAGCTCACTGGTATGGCGTCTGCCTGGCAAGTTCAAGGTCCTGCCTTCAATTCCCAGTTCTAAAAAAAAGATTTACTCTCTGGCAAGTTTGAGCCCCTGTTGTAATGAGCAATATTATACTTGAGCTTTGCTGTACTACACTGTTATTTTTCAAACAACCAGTTATAATAATTTTTGCCTATAGTGCAGTCCTCTTATGAGCACCCCATTCTGGCGATCATATTCCCCTTACACAACCATAGCAAGCATTAAAAATTCTATGATGAATATGCAAAGTCATATGAGAGAAACTTCTTATATTTTACATGTGTTCAAAGTATTTCTTGATGTTATCAACCCAGCCAAGTTTATTAAATGCTTATGGCACATATACTGAGCAAGATTTGAAACATACAACAGAACTGCTTTGTCTTTAATATTGAAAGAAAACTTTCGCATCTTTCGAGCTGGTAAATTAATTTCCCTCCATCTTTTCCAACTCATCATTCCTTATGAAATACATTCAGAAGTACTAACATGTTTCAAAATTGTACTCCATGTTAGAGACTTCTTAACATATAGTTCGTTGGTTGGGATGTCCATTTTAAAGGCTTCATCTGTAATTAACATACATTTCCCGAATTTGTAGTCCGAACACATTATAGCTATGCCATTTGTGAAGCTGTGTCTTACCACAGACACTCAATTTGAGTAGCTCAGGAAAACTACAAATAAACATGGTGATATTTTTAATTTTATCAGAATCTATGAACATAGTCATAAGTTGTGGACATAACAGTCTGCTTTGGTTGGGAGTCTATACTCTCTCAGTAATAAATTTTTAGAAAAACACACTGTGGATGATCAAAGCAATTGCTCATTTCTGAAACCTGCAGTCTGTATTTGACTAAGCCAGTAAAAAGAAACTGATGCCATGCTTCTGTAAGTATACTATTCAAACATGTTCTTTTTACAACAGATCAGATAAAAATATATTCCTTATTATGATTACATAAATATTGCATTAAGCTAAATTAAAGCTTTTCTCTAAAATATACTGTATGTTGACTTCTGAATATGATTCTTCACAGAAATGAAATTTATTGTCCTGGATATACTGTTTCTAAATACCTGCACAATGTTTTAAGATGATTTGTTCTTTGTTTTCTTTTCTTTCACTTTTCACTTGGAGCATCTGAAAAATGCTCAGTAGTTGTGAGAAATACTTAGAATCAAATAATCAGGGAGTTGAAAGTAACTCAAAAACTTGCCCAGCTTCCCCAGCGATGCAGAAATCCCTTTGTTCTATTCACCCTCGGCCTGAACACTCCCTGGGACAGGAAAGTGACTGCTTCAGAAGATAGGCGGATTGGGAGTTTGGCATTTCTAGTTGAAAGCAACTTCTTCCCTGGTTTCTGCCACATCCACCAATTGTCCCTGGCTATGGACACTAGACTTGCTCAGAATATTTTCTTTCTTATCATGTGCTTCTTCTTATCTTATGGAAGTCAGTGCTTTTGACTGTTCATCTAACTGAAAGCCCACGAATATTTCACACTGTGGGTTCCCCACACCAGTCTGGGTCATCTCTGAACCGCGTAAAGTGAAGTAACACCCTTCAAGTGTTGTTGTCCCCCAAACTGCAAGCAGGGGTCTAGGTGACCTCTGATTTGTTGTTGGTGCCACTGTAATTTTTTTCCTTTCCATGAAATGAATAGACCCTTCCAGAACACTGGCCCCATTTTATAATGCGTCTGAGACAATTGGTTAATAATTGCGCATACTGGCGATTTAGAAGGCATCAACAAGGCCTATTTGTAGCTTGGTGATAGACCGCATAGCATTCATTAGGCCCAGCTTTCTCTCCCCAGACTGCATAAACGAAACAAAACAGCCGCCTGTTGTCTTCACATGACCTCTTGCATTTTTACCCATCGGAATTGCCAGTAAATAAATTCATCACCTAAAGTGCCACACTCGTTGTGTTCATGTTGTCCTTTCTGACAACCATTTTAGTTTATGGTGACTGGTAACACAATCAGAAACGAAGGAGCTCTTATTTTACCCAGGAGGGTCTCCAGTAATGAGGCCGTTTTCCCCATTAGCAGATGCACCATCCGTGTGATAACATGCGCTCACCTTTGACTGCGGGTTGACAAGTTGCCTACCATTCAGTTGCTGTGACTGGCTTTTTCCCCTTTTAGAGAATGGGGCCGTGTTCACCTCTCCAGGCTCTTGGCACTCTCCTGCTGTCCCTGATTTCTCAAAGATTACGGAAGGGCAGTTGCATCATCTCAGCTGCAAGCTCTTTCAGCACCTTGGGCTGTTGTTCACAGGGAGACCTGAACTCACTTGACGTGCGAGGAACTTTCTACTATCTCCCCATCTGGGCTGGAATTCAGCGCTCTCTTAACGATGTTTGTTCTAACCTCACCAGGTTGAAGATCATGCCTCTTGATAGAAAACTTAGAGAAGAAGATCTCAATAGTTACACTCCCCCCCCCTTTTTTTTTTGACTAGCATGAGAACATTTTTCCTAAGTGGTGAATATAACATTTGTTAATGTTCTAATACCAAATAGTAATATTTGCAAGAATCAAAAAGCCTATTTTTATTTTTTTAACATTTTGCTTATTAATGATTAAAAGTGCTAATAAAGTTAATTAGTGCATTAATTAGATTTTCTTATAATGTGGCACCTATAATCCTCCTAAGTACAAATGCTTGAAAGAGCTGGCATACGGGACATACCCATTGTGAAATCTAAATTCCACATTGTTCTATGGCAGATGAGACTCTGTAAAGGATATTTTATTTCAGTTTTAAAGTTGAATAAATTACTTAAAATCAGGAGACAGATCTGTTCCCAAATTGAAAAATAACACTTGATTTCTAAATCAAGTCAAACTTTGATAGTAAATATGTTCACTTTTGTGGTCTAAACTATATGTGTTTAAATGTTCCATTTCAAAACTATTCTGCAACATAGAAGTCCTTTCCTAAGCCCTTTGCAGTTTACACAATAGTTTAGTGAGAAGTTCTGCAAGGACAGTACACAAATACATGATTCTGTAGTACTTGGAAACTGACCCTTCTGATAATGGTGTCAGAGTAGAGCAATCATTTTCTAAGATCCTAAAAATATTTTGTAAACTGGTTACATTTTGAGTTTTCTGCTAAAATATTTAGGAGACTATATGCATTGATTGCTCACCATATGGTTAAATAGATTTATTTACACAGGCTTGCCTATACTAAATACATGTCAATATGTACACATTTATGTATAACTTTCTGTTTAAAGGAAACATTAATTAGCAGCTCTGCATGCAAATAGGAACTTTCATTAACTCTTTTTTTAAACCATATATATATGTATATATAAAACATTCTGAGTTGCACTGTAACTTAGCTAATGTTTCAAGTTAAAGTGATTTTATTTTTACATATAAGCATCTGCTAAAATAATTGAAACATTTGAACTTATTAAAGATGAATTAGAAATACAATGTGTTCATGTGTAAAACCAAGAGGAATATTGCTAATGATCTTTCATATTAAAGAATTTCAGTTATCACCTCTGAAGGAAAAGTCTGTGTAAATTACAAAGGATGTTTAAAATGGGAAATATATACAAATACAGGACTGCCTTTCAAAACTAAAAGTTTGAAAGCACATAAATTTTCTCATAAGGTGATAAATTTAAATAAATAGCAAACCCAGCAGGACAAGTTATCAGACATTCCTAAACATGTAATGAAATATCTCCTACCAAGTGCAGGGGGGCTGGTAAGTTATGGGCAGGCTTTATACAAACAGTGATGAATATCTTCCTGGGATGCATGCACCGGGGTTATCACCAGACACCGGGAAATCCAACTAAACATTCACCAACAGTCCAAAGACATTCTTCTGGATCAGGCTCCACCCAAGGAGGCTGTCAGAGTGACTTATGTCACCTGGGTCTCTCGCTGTCCTTGGGACTCCACCTCTGTGAGGTTTTATTGACTTCCCTGCTTGCTTGAATACTTGGTCCCTACTTGGGCAGGTTGCTGCTGCTATGGTAGTAGACTGTAATCTATTTTGTTTATCTCTGGCCATTTTAGTCATCAGGAAGACATTATTCTAGCATGAATTCACCTTTTGTAAACGACTCTGTTCGGGTAACAATGAGTAGAATGGGAGGAACCATAGCATAGGTTGGTTTGATTCATTCTGCTTTACGATTACAAATTACAAAGAAATCCCTTGCCCACTGTTCATGTCCCATGCCACTGGACAGAGAAATAGAGAAGAATCTGAGCTACACAGGCATGGGAGCAAGAGCCTGTGTTCTTCTCATTTACCTAAGCATCTGCTAAATAGTAAATACTCAAAACTACACACTGGATATTCAGCAAGCCAATCAGTGCGTAAAAATCTGTTATGACACGAAGTCTTAATGGTACCTGCGTTCTTCCCATCTATTAGCAAGTACGTGAACTACATAGACAATTTAATTATTCCCATTTTGGTCAACGTTTCACTTTCTAGCTCTTACTCACTGCACTGATATATACTATGGAATTCTAGAGCCAAGAAGCACTCTAGATACCATTCTAAGGATGGAAAAATTGAGATCTACAGTAAATCAGATGTACAACCAGAATGTAAAACCAAGATGAATGTCAATATTTGAGTCCTTACTAAATGTGAAACTGCAGCAATTATTTAGCCAACAAAATCTGTCCTCTTTTAGAATCTATAGTCTCACTAAAGCACTTGGTCAATAACAGATGTGTTACAACTATATCAAATGACTATTGCCAAACTAATATTAATATGGCACTTGAAATTTTCCTTTTGGCAAAAAACGCCTAAGAATTTTTTTGTACAATATTCTGTCGTCTTATTGGTGATCTTTAAAGCTACCACTCTCTAGAATTTTTTTAAAGGTGAGACAGTGATTATGTAGCATTCTAGTTAACTTTCTGTAACATTAGCAATGCAAGTGCTGTCCTAAGGAAGTGGGAAATAATGGATTATGATTTTTGTTGTTGTTGATGATACAGGGTCTTGCTATGCGATTTGAACCCGTAGAGATCCTCCTGCTTCAGCCTCCCTAACGCTGGGATTATGAGTGTGCGTCACCACACCTGGTTTCAGGACTAGCACGACATGTGGTACCAGGGATCAAACCTGACTGCCAAGCTATCTTCCCAGGATGGAAAGGGATAAATTATGGAGTGTACTAGACAATAGCATTACTCTCTACATAATGTTTAAGTGAGATTATATCTATATGGAGCCATACGTGTCATGTATATGACATGTAGTCATATATATGCTCTGTATATATACTTTGGTCATATGCAGTTGAAGTAAATATATTTCTATGCATATATAAAATATATGTTTATATAGTATTACTTAAAATTCAGCAACTCTGAAAGCATGATCAGCCCCTTATCACAGATGACCCAAACAAAGCTGAAAAAGAGCTGGATCAGGTCGATGGCATAGATGAGTCCTGACTTTAGGGCAACCTGACTCCCCATCATGTACTCGAGGCCACACTACTTAAACTAATCCTGCCCTGCCAGCTAATGTGTCAGGAAGTTAACCTTTGGGGCGTGACTTCTTCTCCGAGGGATCTGAAGGCTACTGTGCTACAATGCACCTGGACTCTCCAGGTGCTCATCCTAGGAAACTCTCCTGAAAGCTGATACAGGGCCCAGTGCAAGAGAGAAAATGAAAGGCTGGGTAAA
>PVJA010008462.1:5526-64474 GCA_004027025.1 Myocastor coypus
AAAAAAAAAAAAAAAAAAAAAAAAAAAAAAAAAAAAAAAAAAAAAAAAAAAAAAAAAACAAAACAAAAAAAAAAAAACAAAGAGATATACAGGAAAATAAAATGTTGATCACAAGCAGGCAATACTGTATGAAAAAATTAAAGATAGAGTTTGAGATCTTGAAGACACAGTCACAGCTAGTGAAAATGTAAGAAAGAAGCTCTCAGAAAACAACTAGGATGCAGAAAAATAATTCACCATCTGTAAGATCATACAAAGATGAACATTGGGAGACAAATAGGCATGAAAGAGAAAGGAGTCAATAGTAATCATATAAAAAGAATATGGGCAAAAGTGATACCAAAAGACTTTTCAAATATGAAAAAATAATCTGACATTCAAGTAACTGAAGCATACAGAACTCCAAATAACATCAACCCAACTAAAACCACACCAGGACATATAATCGTCAAGATCCCAGAAATCCAGTGAAGAATAATATACTAAAAGCCAATAGAGAAAATACACAGATCACATTTAAAGGAAAATCCAACAGAATAATGGCAGATTTCTCTTCACAAACCATACAGTCAAGAAGAGCATGGAGCAGGGTGCTTCAAGACCTCCATGAAAACAAATTCCAGCCCAGACTGATATACCTTGCAAAACTCTCTTTCAAATATGAAGGAGAAGTGAAATACTTCCATGACAAGGAACAACTAAAGAAATTCACGATGTCAAAGTCACCCCTACACAGATTACTAAAAATATTTTAGAGAGGGACCAAAATGACCCAAATTCCACAAATGAGAACAGAAAGAACCCACCAAATAGAGCAACCAAATAAACACAGAAGAAAAAGGGATACATTAGTGTGTAAAAAACATGCCAATCATAAATTAAAACATTTCAATTATAACTATCAATGTAAAAGGATTTAATTCTCTAATTTAAAAAATGGAGTAGCACAGTGGATTAGGAAGCAAAATTCAACAATATGCTGTATACAAGAAACACACCTAACATAAAGAAATACATAGGCTGAAAGTCGAAGGATGGAAAAAAATACTACATGCCCCAGCACCTCAAAAAAAAGCGGGAGTAGCAATGCTGCTTACAGACAGTTTAAACTTCAAACAAAGATTGATGAAACAAAATAAAGGCCAGTTTCAAGCATGTTAGTAGGATAGCCAAAATAATTAATAGAACACATATTGCTGTCTTCATAGTAGTTGATCAGAGTACGAAATTGGCATTATATCTATATATCTCTTGAATTTATTTTTCCTAACTGAAACTTCCTGTTCATTAACCAATATCTTCCTAATACCCTTATATACAGCCACAACAACCTCATCTTATTCTGTTTATACATGTATTTTTAAAGTTCTATATGAAGTTTGTTACTTCAGTACTTGTCCTTCTGTGGCTGGCTTATTTCAGATAACTAAATGTTCTCTAAATTTATCCATGTTAATAAAAAATTAATTCATGAATTCATGCATGTGGTCCCAGAAAAAGGCCACTATGTACTTGTTAGGGGAAAAACTCAAGACGAAGAGGTAACGCTCATAAATGTATACACATCCAACATGGAGTAACCAGGTATATAAGACAAATATTAATGGACATGGGAAAGGTAATATCCAATATGGCATTCTCAACAGTAGACCTTAACACTGCTTTATCCCAAAAAGATATGTTAAGCACACAAAAAATTAGCAAAGAAGTCACAGATCTGAAACAGAACTTTGAACAACTGAACTTAGTGGATATTTACAGAATGTTCCAACCAACCACTTCTGAATATACATTTTTTTTTCAGCTGAACAAGGGGCATTTTCCAAAATGGAGCACAGATTACTGCGTAGGTCAAGCTTAAGTATTTGCAAGAAAGCAGAAATTATCCCATGCATATGTTGTGACCACAGTGCAAGGATACTGGAAATAAATGACAAAAAAACCACAAGAATTCCAGAAATACATGGAAATTAAACAGCACCCTTCTCAGAAATCAGTCAGTTACAGAGAAAATTAAACAAGAAATTAAAAATCTAAAGTTTAATGAAAATTCAGACACAACATAGTAGAATTTATGGGATGCAAGGAAAGCAGTTCTTAGAGGGAAGTTTATAGCTCTGAACTCACACAGTAAGAAAACAGAATGGGAACAAATAAATACTCTCATGCAGCACCTAAGATGACTAGAAAAGGAAGAGCAAACAAAACGAAAAGCCCAAAGATGGGAGGAAATTATAACGATCAGAGCAGAAATTAATTCAATTGAGATGAAGAAAACAGTACAAAGAATTAATAAATCAAAAAGCTGGTTCTTTCAAAGATTAACTATAATTGATAAGCCCCTAAGTAATCTCATCAAAAAGAGGAAAGAAAAGACTGAAATTCAAGCAATAAGGAATGAAAAGGGAGAAATTACCGCAGACCCAGTTCAGCTACTTTGAAAATCTATCCTCTCACAGAACTGAAGATGCAGATGAAATGGACAGATTCCTGGAAAGGTGCAATTTGCCAAAATTGAATCAAAAATATACAAGAACTCTCAATAACCCAATAACAGCCAATGAAATACAAAATGTAAACAAAAAATCTACCGAAAAGGAAAAGTCCATGTAATGATGGATTCCTCACTGAATTCTACAAGAAATGTACAAAAGGTGTAATCCCAATACTGCTCAGACTCTTCAATGAAATTGAAAAGGAAGCAATCCTCCCAAAATAATTGCTGGAATCAAGTATTATACTGATACCAAAACCAGAGAAAGATGCAACTAGAAAAGAGAACTATAGGCCTATCTCTCTCATGAACATAAATGCAAAATTCCTCAATAAAATCCCAGCAAATAGAATATAGCAAATCAGTATGAAGATATACATAGCCAGGTAGGATTCAACCCACGAATGCAAGGATGGTTCAACATATGCAAATCTATAAATGTAACACACTATGTCAATAGAGCCAAATCCAAAAAACATATGATCATCTGAGTTGCTGCAGAAAAGCTTTTAACAAAGTCCAAAACTCATTCTTACTCAAGGAACTACAGAAAATTGGATTAGACAGCCTCTATTTCAATTTGATAAAAGCCATGTATGACAATGCAACAGCTAAAGTAATTCTAAATGGGAAAAGCTGAAGTCTTTTACTCTCAGTTGTGGTACAAGACAAGGATGTCCTCTCTCACCACCCCTAATCATTATAGTTCTTGAATCATTAGCTACAACCATTAGACAAGAGACCAAAATAAAAGGAATAGGAATAAGTAAAGAAGTTAAACTATCATTATTTGCAGATGACATGATAGTCTGCTTGGAAGATTGAAAAAACTCAAACAAGAAGCTACTAGAATTAATACACAAATTCAGTAGCATAGCAGGATATAAATTCAACACCCAAAAGTCAATAACTTTCCTCTGTACAGAGAAGAGACCCATTGAGAGAGAAATTAGAGAAATAGTACCTTTTACAATAGTACTGCAGAAAAAGAAATACTTAAGAATTAATCTAACTATAATAGTGAAAGATCTATTCAATGAAAACTACAGTACCATGAAAAAAGATATTGTAGATGATTTTAGAAAATGGAAAGGTATTCCCTGCTCCTGGATAGGAACAACCAACATTGTAAAGATGTCCATACTCCCTAAATTGTTACAAAGATTTAATGCAATTCTATCAAAATATTATCAACATACCTCAGAGAAATGGAAAAATCATTCCTAAAATTTATATGGAACCAGAATAGACCTAGAATAGCAAAGACAATCCTGGGCAACAAAGATGAGGCAGGAGGCATTACAGTTCCTGACGTGAAATTATAGTATAAAACTGATGTGATAAAATCAACATGGTACTGGTAAAAAAAAAATAGACCTGAGGATCAATGGAATAGATTAGAAGATGCAGAAGCAAATGTAAACACACTCAGCTACCTCATCTTGGACAAAGGGGCCAAACATGTTTACTGGAAGATAGCCTCTTTTACAAATGGTGCTGGAAAAACTGGCTCTACATGCTGAAAACTAAAACTTGATGCAGGTCTATCACCATACACTAAGCTAAAGTTAAAATTGAGTAAAGATCTAAATATTAAAAAAGTAGCACCATATCTCCTGAAAGAGAATGTAGGAA
Organism: Myocastor coypus; assembly: GCA_004027025.1. Taxonomy (NCBI): domain Eukaryota; kingdom Metazoa; phylum Chordata; class Mammalia; order Rodentia; family Myocastoridae; genus Myocastor; species Myocastor coypus. Next base: position 9,656 of record PVJA010008462.1, read on the forward strand.
GAAATCTTGAAGATATCGGGGTAGGTAATTATTTCACAGACAAAAATAAAAATGGATGTGTAACACTTGAAAAATTCAACAACTGGGACCTCCTATGGCTAATAAGTTTTTTCACCTCAAAAGAAATTACCAACAGAGTGAAAAGACAACTAACAAATATTCAAAAAATTTTAACTAATAAGTATTCAGACAAAGTGTTCTACCTAGAATTTATAAAGAACTAAAAACCATTAGGATCCCAAAATTCAAAGATCAATTGAGAAACAGATATCTGAGGTGAACACATACTTCGCAGAGGAAGAAAAACTAGAAGCTTATAAATACATGAAGAAATGCTCCACATTGGTAGCCAGCCATGAAATGCAAATTAAAACAACACTTGGATACTATCTTACCCCAGAAAGAATAACTATCATAAAATAATCAACCAACAACAAATGTTGGTTGCTATTGTTTAATTTCTTGATATGAGCTCTTCATTCTGGAACAAGATAGAATTTAAGCCTTGCATTAATTTGCATTTCTTTAATGGCCTGTGCTGTTCAACATTTTTTCATATATTTATTGTCCAATATATTTCTTCTTTTCACGAGTGTGTAGCCATATCACTTACCATTTTTAATTGGATCTTTTATTTATAAAGGGTTTATATTTGAGTTATATATTGCGGAGATGTTCATTTTTTGAGACAGGCCCTCACTGTATAGTTCAGACTGAACTTGAGCCCCCTATGTAGACTACGCTGGAGTCAAACTCATAATGATCCTCTTGCATCAAACTCCAAAATGCAAGAATTGGAAGTGTGTACTACTATGCTTGACCCTGTTAGAGTTATTTATTTATCTCAAATATTTGCCCTCTGTCCAAGGCACCAGTAGCAGGAAAATTTTTCCCCTTATAAAATGAGCTAATAGTAATGATATCAAAAAGAGTGAAAATCTGTATAGGGGAATTAGAGGAGGAGGTGGGAGGAAGGAAATTTTCCAAAAGAGAAATAAGCCATAGGATGTATGTGTGCTCACTCTCCAAGATAACTGTAAGCATCATGGATTGCAAATGTGTACAAATAAAATAAAAAGTTCCCATTCTGTAAGTAGTTTCTTCACTGTATTGAGTGCTTCTTTGGCTGTGCATAAACTTTTTAATTTGATGTGATTCCATTTTTTGATTCAGGGTATTATTTCTTATGTCTTGGTGTTTGGTTCAGAAAATATATGCCCATGCCTAGAGTTTGACCTATTTAATTTTTCAGTCAATTAAGTATTTCTGTTTCAGCATTTAAATGGTCAATCCATTTTTATTTTAGTTTTATACATGGTGAGAAGTACAGATATAGATTCTATCTTATACATAACGAAAGTCAACGTTCTTAGTGCCATTTATTAAAGAGGTTATCTTTCCTCCAGAGCACATTTTTGGCCCTTTGTCAAAGATCAAATAGCTGAGTTTGCCTAGGGTTGGTTCTGAATCCTCAGTTCTGTTGCATTGGTCTGTATGCCTTGTTTCTGTGCCAATACCATGCTGGTTACCTAATCACTGTTGCTTTGTAATACAGTTTCAAACCCCAATTTGTGGTTCTTCCTGCTTTATTATTTTCACGCAGGATTACTTTTGCTATTCTAGGTCTCTTCTGGTTCCATATGAATTTCAGGATTGTTTTCTCTACTTAAGTGAGGAATTTTGTTGATGATTTGATTGAGCCTGCATTAAGTTTGCATATCAGTTTTGGAAGTATAGCTATTGGTTCTGCCTACCCAGGAACAGGGAATATCTTCCCAATTTTTATGTGCTCTTTAATCACTTTTTTCAGAGTCCTGCAGTCTTCAATCCAGAGGTCTTCTACTTCCTTGATTAGGCTAATTTCTAAGAATTTCATTTTCTTGATGTTAATATGAATGCTATTGTTTTCCTAATTTCTCTTGCAGTGAGTTCATCATTAGTGTACAGGAATGCTATTCATGTTTGTGTGCTGATTTAGTATCCTCCTACATTGCTGAATGTTGTTATTAATTCTAGTAGTCTTCTGCTGGAAACTTTGCACTTTTACCCCTTCTATACAGAGGATGATACACACCACAGTAATGACAATTTGACTTGTGTTTCAAATGATCAGCATTGAGAGATATTTGAATAAGAGATTTTGAAGATGCATAACTGAAAGCAGGATGACCAGACGTGAACTCACTGATAAGCCCGGGAAATGTTTGGTGTAGCTGCAACTGGTACTGTAGCAACAGAGATAGAAGGAAGTGGGCATATGAGTTGGCTATTAAATCGAGTAACATGTGGAGGAGAAGACTTGGCCTTGTACCTCACCAGTTCTTCTAGACCTAGAATTGTAGGTGAACAATTACATCTAAAACACTAGCTCTTCAAGAAATTTACATTTAGATACAAATAGGTAAAGATGAATCTATTTGTCATATTCATTTTTGCCACATTATGTTTCATAAAAATAGTGATTTTTATTTTAGCAATATGAACATTGGTATACAAAATATAGGAATTTAAGGCCATCTAAGCTCTAAGACACAAATAATACCAAGTGACTCCAGTAGTGAGTCCAAGAGACTTTTAAGAGATTTTTTTAAGAGAGAAAGAAATAAAAATAAAACACAGTTTCAAAGTAAGCTAGTTGGACGTTAATATTCTACAGTGCACATTATTACCTTTATAGTAGTTATTCAGCATAGAAGATATAGGCAAAGAATACTGCCCAAATAATATTAACTCAAACCTTTTTTTAAAGAATAATAAACTATGAGAAATGAGCTGTACAAATATGTTTTGTTCTCTTCCCTTAATCCTTCTCCTTTCCCTTACCTGAAATTCTCTTGTATTTTGAACAGTTTCTTCCCAATTCACACTATCTATTGCACATTTTGGGTCTTATTTATTTATTCATCTTCTCACATTAGTGAGACAATATAATGCTTACACATGTGAATCTGATTTGTTTCATGTGTGAACATGCTCTCAGGTTGTATCCATTTACTTATAAAAGTCTGAAGCTCGTGCTTCTTTATGGCTGAATAGTAGTGCACTATAGAAGAAAAGCACATATTTTAGTCCACTCCTTAGTTGATGGGCATTTGTGTTGTTTCTAAGATTTAGCTATTACAAGTTGAGCTGCTATGAACATAGGTGAACATATGTCATTGTGGTGTGATGTGTTTAATTCTTCTGGCAAGATACCCAGCAGGGGAATAGCTGGGCTAAATGGAACCTATGATCCTAGCCTTTGAGGAATCTCCATACTGATTTCCATAGTAGCTGCACGAGTCCTCACTCCCACCAACAGGGGTGAAGTGTTCCTTTTTCCACACAACCCCTCTAGCATTTGGTATTGTTGATTCCTTGAAGACAGTCATTCCTTCTAGGGTGAGACAGAATCTCAGTGTTGTTTTAATTTGCATTTCTCAAATGACCAGGTATGGATTTATTTCCCATTTGTATTTCTTCATCTGAGATGTACATATTCATCTGAGATGACCATTTTTGGATTGGATCTTTGAATTTGGAGGGCCTGATTTTTATTTAATTCTTTTTTTTTTTTTTTGGCTTTTTGAGACAGGGTCTTGCTATGCAGTTCAGTCTGGCCTTGAGCTCACTTTTGTAGCCCAGGCTGGTCTCGAACTCACACCAATCCTCTTGCCTCAGCCTTATTTAATTCTTTATATGTTCAAGATATAAGTCCTTTGCTGAGGGACAACTGGCTAAAAAATTTTCCCATAGTTTGTCTTATCATTTCACTCTGTTGGTAATGTCTTTTGTTGTGCAAATTGATTTGAATGAGGTGAGATTCCATCTGTTGATTCATTGTAGTATTTCTCATATGGTTTAGGTTTTGTTCATGAATCCCTGCCTATATCTGTGTCTTCAAGTTTTCTGCCTATTCCAAACAGGACACAGTTTTAAGAAGAGAGCAGCCATATCTTCTAGCAGTACAATTTTCAGAAGGCAATAACTGGTTCTTAGACATTGCAGGCTTCTCCATTTGGTCTTTTAGATGCAAGGTTCTGAGATATGTTTTTCAAGGCTACTTCTTTCTGGGCTCCAATCCTATTCAAAAAATTAAAAAATATGATGACCAATATCGACATCCTCTGTTTCTATACAGATCATCTCTTTTCATTTTGATTATCTCTTCTTTGTACTTTCACCTATTCACTTATCAACCAATGCCATCAGAGTATCAGTCTGATTCCTCTCTCTGCTTAGACACCACTACATCCAAACCTTCAAGAAGTCCTTCCATATTTACCCTCGGACTTGAACTTAGGGTCTTTCAGTTTTCTCTACAGCCACTGCCAAACTCCCAGACAACTCCAAAATCATCTTTTCCCTGGCCTCCTAGAACAGTATGTTGATTAGTGTACCTCTATGCATTTATCACTACTATAGTAGCAACATAAATGATATAACACATTTGTCTTAAAATATAAGTAAGATTTGAATGCTCACCTACTTAAAATCCTTTAGAAGCTTCTCATTGCCCTTTAAACAGGACTTCTCACCTCAGCAGTACTGACACTTCAGGCCAAGGTCATGTTTTTGTTGTTGCTTTGTTTCCTTTTGTTTTGTTGCCATCCACTGTAAGACAGTGGACAGACTCCCTGGCCTCTGCACTTCAGCCCGTAGCAGTTTCCTTCCACTTGTGATGCACAAAAATGATTCCAGACATTGCCAAACGTCCCTGAAGGAGAAGGCAAAATTGCTATTATTTTACAACCATTGCCCTCGCTATTTCACCCCCCAAATCTTCCAGTGGCCTGTGCAACTTTCCAGGTGCTCGACTCTGATCACTTCTCTAATATCAAAATGTACCATATTTGCCTGTGTTCCCTTTAAATGAGCCACTAAAATAATCGCCTTTTTGTTCTAGGAATGTGCTGTAGCCACAGGGCTTTTTCCTTTGCATGGGCTAATCCCTTTTTTTTGGAATGCTTTCCCCAAATATGTCTTTGAAGCACAGCACAGTTGTTTATTTAACATTTGCTCACCCTTCAGATTCTAGCTTTGGTGAAGTATTTCTTGATCCACTAGACCAGTTTTCTGGTAGTTACTAACTCACATACTGATATGCTTCCTTCTTAGAGATTTTTCTGGTTTCTGTCCATTGCAAGCCAGCCCATGTCAGGGTTGGCTCTACCTCCAGCACAGGCGCTTGGGTACACAGCCTGGATTCTTTGCCATGTATAATTATGTGACCTTGGATACGTCCCTTGATTTATTGAAGATTTATTTTCTTCTTCTGTGAAACAGGAGAAGGATTTTAACAATAAGTGGCTTATGTAACAGAAAACCTTTCCCCACATACTTAGCTCACAATAGCTCAATAAGTATTAGTTACTACTATTAATATCATTAGCAAATATTGTTATTATGATTGCCTGAAAAAACGAGACTTTGGGTAATTGATAAAGAAAATAGATTAATTTTCCTCGCAATCATGGCTGGAAAATCCAAGTGCATGCTCTTCACATCAGCTCTTTTCCTTGTGAGGATCTTAGCTGCCAGTCCTGCATGCACTAAGTTGCCTTCCAATTTCTAGCACCAGATTTGTGACAGGATACATTTGTATCAATTGAAGCCCTTGAATTTATGATAACATGTAATAGCAGCAATAGAATCTTTCAGCTTCTTACATTGAGACAATACAATGTTTACACAATCAAATCTGGTCTATTTCACTTGAGTATAGTATCAAATTGTATCCATTTCCATATAGATGTCTCAGATTTATCCTTTTTTATAGCTGGTTAGTACTCCATTATAAAAAAGATCACGTCTTTTTTATTCATTCAGTTTTTATTTTTTTTATTTTTATTTTTATTTATTTATTTTTTTTTTTGGCTTTTTGAGACAGGGTCTCACTGTGCAGTTGAGGCTGGCTTTGAGCTCACTTTTGTAGCCCAGGCTGGTCTCGAACTCGCAGCGATCCTCCTGCCTCAGCCTCCCAAGTGCTGGGATTACAGGCGTGAGCCACCACGCCCGGCTCAGTTTTTATTTTTAATCAATGAATTTTTAATTTTTTATTTGGGTACTTGTGCTGTGATTGTCATGTCTAAGAAACCACTCCCCAACACGGTTTCTTAAAGCTTTACATGCGATGATTCTCCTAAGAGTTTGATACTTTGATGGCTTAAATTTAGACCTTTGATACACTTTGTGTTTAGGAATAATTTGTGTGACTAGCAAGAGGCAGGGGCTCCAGTAGTTCATTTGGCCTTAGATAACATCTATAAAATTTTATTGACTTACATATTTTATAAATTTATTCCCCAAATGTCAAACAAGTGTCTGTGCAACCCTATACTAACATTTAAATTGTATGAGGGCTTGGAAGATTTCTCAGCAGCACAAGTGCCTGCCTGGCAAGTGCAAAGTCCAGAGTTCAATTCCTGGTACCAAAAAATAAAAAATTACTGTCTCCATCCTTCAGGTGTAATGTATATACAAGCTAAAGTAAAATGTGATACATTTTGTATGAAAACTGCCCAGATAGAATGTTGGTTCATTCCATATATGTGTATAACAACTGATTTTTAATATTAATTTTGTATCCTACAAACTTCCTAAGCTCACTGATGAGTTCAGGTAGTTTTCTTGTGAATTCCATAGTATTTTCTTTCATACTACCTGCAAATAAAGATAGTTTTACATCTTTCTTTCTAGTCTAGCTAGAGCTCGAAGCATTTCCTTTTCTCTTTCTTTCTTTCTTTCTTTCTTTCTTTCTTTCTTACTTTCTTTCTTTCTTTCTTACTTTCTTGTATTTTAGGGAAGGTCCACAGGGTGTTGTTCAGGATCTCATTATGTAGATCACACTTTTCCACCTTTTTACAGCATCCCAAGAGCTGGGATTCAAGCATTTTCTTGCCTAATTTCTATGGGTGAAATCTCAAGTGCAATGTTGACTAGAAGCAGCAAGTGAGTAATATCCTGACCTTGGCCTTGATTTTTAAAGAAAATTATTTCACCCTTAAATACAATGTTAATTATGGACTTGAAAAGAGATGTCCTTCACTAGTATGAGCAGATTCCTTTTTATTCTAGTTTTCTCATTGTTTAATATAAAAGAATATTGAGCTTTGTCACATGATTTGGGGGCATATATTATCATGTATTTTTCCCTTTATTGTATGAAATAGAATATACTGATTACATTGGTTGATCATTTGTTGATTCTTTTTTATTAGAACTTACTGTAGTTATCTATAGTGTATAATACTTTAGTGTGTGATACCTTTCTTTTTTTTTTTTTTGTCTTTTTGAGACAGGGTCTCGCTATGCAGTTCAGGGTGGCCTTGAGCTCACTTTTGTAGCCCAGGCTGGTCTCGAACTCACACCAATACTCCTGCCTCAGCCTCCCAAGTGCTGGGATTACAGGCGTGAGCCACCACGCCCGGCTCTGTGATACCTTTCATATTTTGTTAAACTCTGTCCACTAGCATTTTGGTGAAAACTTTTCTATTCTATGCTCATAAGAGATATTGGGGTATAGTTTGTTTCTGAGGGTACCTTTGCCTGAACTGGTTTTCATGATATTACATATAGAATAAATTGAAAAGAATATATTAGAATTTTTGGAAAACTTTAAGGAATGATGTTATGTTTTCTTAAATATTTGTAAGATTTCTCAAGTGAACTCTAATAAAAGCTAGACTATTCTTTTTGCATTTGTTTCTAATTCACTCAAATTATTTGTTATAATTGTATTCAGAATCTTTCTTCTGGAGTCCATTTCTGTAGCTTGGTTGTCCTTTCAAAATTTGTCTACTTTGGGCCAGTCATGGTGGTGCATGGGGTCACAAGTTTGAGCCCAACCTGGGCAGTTTAGCAAATTAAAAAGACTGTCTCAAAATGAAAAAGCAAGGTCTAGTAATATAAGCCACTGCAAAAGTTCTGACTTCAGTTCTTTTTTGTTATTGTTTTGTTTTCTTTTGTTTTGTTTTGGAACCAGGGATTAGACTCAGGACCTTATGCTTTCCAGGCAGGCGCTTGTGTCCCTGAGCTGTCTCCCTGGCTCCTCACTTTGGATCTTAATGCCACCAAAAGAATGAAAACAAAACAAAATATAGACAATTTGGTCACTCCATGCACTTTTAATTTTCGGCATACAATTTTTCAGAGCATCCACTTATAATTCTTTTCTTTTTATAAAATGGATAGCAATATCCCACTTTTTTTTGCTTTCTTTTGCTTACAGTGCTGGAAATCAGAATCTAAGACATTACATACACTTAGGAAGCAATCTAACTCTGAGATGTGTCCCCAACTTGCCATATCCTACTGGTAATGCTGATTTCCTGAGTTTTTTTTTTTCCACTGTGGATAATCTAGCTGAAAGTTTGCTAAATTTCTTTGTTATTATAAGGAAGTAATTTTTGCTTTGCTCTGTTATTTTTCTGTTGCCCAATTCATTAAACTCTTAGTATTTTGATGAATTGTTTTCCTAGTTAATTTAGCTTAATTTAATTCCTTATTACCTTAACTATGTTTGGGTTTATTTTAAGGTGATTTTTGCTTTTTACTTTGTGCTGAGGTCAAACACAAAATCTTGCACATTCTAAGTACTTCTCTACCACTGAGCTCTCTCCTCAGCCCCATCTTACATAGTCAATAAAGGTATTTATAGCTAAAAGTTTTCCCATGAGCTCTTTTTACTGTATTACATCAAATTTTATTTGTTGTGATTTTGTTTCCATTCATCTTAGAGCATTATCTTTCATGATTTCTTTTTTGATCATTTTTTGACTTAGAATTATATAGTTCGGTTTATGTGTATTTGTAATTTTCCCAAATGTTGTTCTTTTATTGATAACTCCTTTCATTTCACTGTAGTCCGAACATACCATGTATGATGTCAATCCTTTAGAACTTATTAGGGCTTTTCTTGTTCTTGTACACTTGAGAATATGTATTCTCTTATGTTGAGTAGCTGCTTCTACCACTATATTTCAAGCCCCTTTGATTTATCATGGTGTGCAAGTCTTCTATTTTGTTATTGCGGCAACTTTTACTCTTCTATTGATCTAATCTAGTTGCTCTATGCACTATTCCCCATGACATTTGCATTGCATTCGCTTATAATGGAAAGTTATTTTTCCTTTCAATTTTAAAAAATTGTGTAAGTTTTATTTCAAGCATCTTGGAATTGTGCTTTAGGAGCCTCTATGTTTAGGATTGTCACATATTCTCCAGGAGGTAACATCCTTATCACTCTGAAGTGCACCTCTTTCTTGCTAGTACGTATTTTGTCTTAAAAGCCATTTAGTCTAATGTTAGTGTACTCATTTCTGCTTCCTTTTTATACCCACACAGTAAATATTTCTTTCAAAATGCTACAGATTAACCAAAGCCGTGTAGCAATCCAGACTTCTGAAAAAGTTGCCTCTTAAAAATGTTGTTGATTATTTCACTGTTTTTGAAAATAAAGTCCAGAGGTCTTCACTTTGGTCTTTTTTCTGATATCACTGCTTGACGCATCATCATTTCAGACTTTTCCTAACTATCAAGGTTAGACATATTTTTGTTATTGATTTTGATATGATTTCAATATAGTCTGAGTATCCAGTCTATATCAATAGTGTTCTTTTCATAATTGATGCAAATTTTTCTTTTAATTTGTCCTTTGGGAATTACAAGGAACCATAGTTAACTGAAGTTTAGATAGAAACCATTTAAATATGACTCCTAGCTGAAAAAGTTTCTCTCATGTCTTTTACTTTCTTTCTGATATTTTTGGCAGTGCTCAGGAAAGAACCCAGGGACTAGTACATGCTAAACAAATACTTTCTCACTGTGCTACATCCATAACACTTCCTTCTATCATTCTGGGACAAGACCTTGAATTGTCTAGATTGACTTTGAACTTGAGGTCCTCCTGCCTCAGCCTCTGAATACCTGCAATTACATGCATGTGTTACTAAGTCCAGGTAGAGAAAATGTGTACACATATACTTTCTTGGGCATAGATAGCAGTGAATTCAATGCAACATTCTCTACTGTTTGGGGACATTGCAACATGGAAAATATTTAGAAGAGATGAAGAAGAATGAAGATGAAAGTAAGGAACCATTCCCATTAGTTTAGAAAAGTAGAAAGATGAATGCAGATTTAAAAGTAGAAGAGGGCTGCTGGATCCTTTTAATGATGCACTTTTCTCATCTTAATGACAAGCAATGGTATTAACAAAACATTAAACTCTAAGAATTTTTTTAAATGTATTTATTTATTTATAGTATGGCAGGCTCAGCCTGTCCTGGGGTGGGGCTGGCACAACATGTGGTGCTAGGGATCAAACTGTGGTCCCTGCGGTTGCCTAAGCTTGCCTAAGCAGGTGCTTTAGACTGCTGAGCTATCTCACCAGTACAAAACATTAAACTCTAAAAGATAGGATTGCATTTAAAATGAATGAAAGATGAATGCTTAGAGATCATCCAGAAGCAGCTGCCAGGCTCCTTTCCACATCTCCATCTTCAGTTGGCCTGCCTCCACTCCAGTCTCCACCACATCCATAAGGGTGACCCAGAAGTCCTACGAGTTGTCCACCTTGAGCTCCCCGGAACTTCAACACCAGCAGGCCTGCTTCCTGCATCAGCTTCTACAGCTTCTCTCTAGTGAGTGGCAGCGGCAGTTTCCAGGGCATCCTGGGACTGGGTAGCTATGGTGGGGCTGGTGGAATGGGGAGCATCATGGCTGTGCAGGTGAACCAGAGCCTGCTGAACCCCCTGAACCTAGAGGTGGACCCCAATATCCAGGCTATATAAATTTAGGAGAAGGAGCAGATCAAGGACCTCAACAAGGTCACCTCCTTCATGGACAAGGTTTAATTTCTGAAACAATAGAATAAGATGCTGGAGACCAAATGGAGCCTCCTGCAGCAGCAGAAGACATCCCGGAGTAACATGGACAACATGTTCGAAAGCTACATCAACATCTGCTGGCAGCTGGACAAACTGGATCAGGAGGAAATGAAGCTGAAGGCAGAACTTGGCAACATGCAGGGGCTGGTAGAGGACTTCAAGAATAAATATGAAGATGAGATCTGCAAGTGTATAGAGATAGAGAATGAATTTGTCCTCATCAAGAAGGATGTGGATAGAGCTAGGGAGATAACTCTGTGGCACAAGTGTCTGCCTAGTGAGTGCAAGGTCACAAGTTTGAACCCTGGTCCTGCCAAAAAAAAAAAAAAAAAGTAGGGTGTGGATGAAGCTTACATGAACAAGGTGGGGCCTGTGTCATGCTGAGGTCAAGGTCCAGTACAAGGAGATCACCTATTGCAGCCAAGGCGAGGCTGAGAGCTGCACCAGATCAAGTATGAAGAGTTGCAGACTGTGGCTTGGAAGCACGGGCATGACCTCTGATGCACGACGTCTGAGATCTCTAAGGTGAGCCACAGCATCAGCCGCCTCAAAGGCCACAGAGCGTCCCTGGAGGCTGCCATCACTGATGCCAAGCAGCAAGGGGAGGTAGGCAATATCAAGGTGGCCCAGCTGGAGGGTGCCCTGCAGAAGGCCAAGCCCGACATGGCCCTGCAGCTGTGTGAGTACCAGGATATCACAAACTCCAAGCTTACCCTGGATATCAAGATTGTCACCTAGCACACGCTGCCCGAGGGCAAGCAGCACAGGCTGGAGCCTGGGATGCAGAACCTGAGCACCCACACGAAGAACACCAGTGCCTATTCAGGGATGGTTTGCTCACCCTATGGGGGCTTCACAAGTCCTGGTTTCAGGAGCCTCCAAAGCCATGGCTTCACCATCACCAAATCTTCTGTGGTTGTGAAGATCGAGACCCACTATGGGAAGCTGGTGTCTGAGACCTCTGATGTCCTGTCTGAGTGAATAGAGCCTCCAAAACCTTGGCTTCACCCGCATGAAGTCTGCTGTGGTTGTGAAGAAGATCGAGACCCGCAGTGGGAAGCTGGTGTCTAAGACCTCTGATGTCCTGCCCAAGTGAATGAGCCGCAGAACCTCTCCCAGCCCGCACCTCTCCTGAGGCTGCCCCAGAGCCCGTGGGGAGACAGCTGTACAAGGGAGCACTGGGAGCAAGAGACCCACCTGAGGCTGAGCCTAGCCCTCAGCCCACCCTTGGGGAAACATTATGGCCTGGGGTACACCTTCTTGCCTGTGCCCTCCACCAAAAACCAATTCAATTGTCTTCTGAAACAAAGCCTGGTTTTGCCACCTGAAAAAAAAGAAAGATGAATGCTTAGAATCTAATAATTACTGATATTTGAAGAAATGTTTTCTATTCTTCTTATATATTGCTATTTCATCCCCAAAAAGATTTAAAGAGCAGAGTGAAATGAATAAAGAACCTTAATCTTAGCTGACTTGAACAGCAGTTTACTGGTTGCATTTCATCTTTGGAAAGGTAATGCTGAATGCTTCTCAAGACCCTCAAGAGTCATACACAAAATGCCTGACAGATCCTTGTGCAAGCAATCAAGCTTAGTATTTTTTTTCTTTCAAATTTACAGAGTCAGAAGATCACAAAGTTATTGTAGCTAAGGTGAATTTTCATTTGCTTGTAGAACAATTCTTAGTTCATTGGAACTTGACCAACTACAACTCTCAAGTCATTGCCACTGCAATTTAGAGAGAAGCAAACAACAAAGCAAGTGAAAGCCAGCCATTGTGATCAGTGAACACCACCAGATCATCTGGTAGGGACCTCAGTTTCTCACTGGGCCCAGCTTTTACATCTTCCCTCTCTGGATATAAAAGGACGTCAGAGAAACAATAAAAATGTTACGTACTTCCCATACTGTTATGGTTTATGTCTAGTTGTCCGCCCAAAGCCTCATGTAGTCATTGGGTGGGGACTTTTATAGATTGAGACTTGACTCATGAGTCACTGGGATTATGTGTTTTAGTACTGATGGGATTATCGGTCTGAGTAGGGCTGGGACTATGGGTGTGGTCTAGGGCGGATATCCTAAGGCGGAGAGCCTGATAGGAATATAAAGAGAGACAGAGAGACAGACTAGAGCTGTTGCCCACTGCTCCCTTGGTTGGTTGTCTCTGTCACAATTTGTTGCTGTTCCACCGCCATGAACTGGATGCTCTCTGCCCTGCTCTACTCAGCCTTGGGCCAGCCGAATATGGACTGAAACCTCCACGAACTATGAGCTAAATAAACCTTTCCTTCCTTCATTCTTAGTGTCAGGTATTTGTCCCAGCAACAAGTAAAAATTAACTAAGACACATGCACTCACCTTTTTATGTTTGGCTCCTGGGTAACACTGTCACCTTATTCCTTGACTTATTTTCTGTGCAGACATTCTGAGGACCTGTCATTTGGTTTAATCCAGACAACAACCATGGTGCACAGTTGTAATTATAGGTGACAAACCTGATGACTGGTGCGTTCAGTACCTCCAAGATTGCATTGTAATAATAGCACAGGTATTTGAATCTACATTAGTTTGACACCAGAGCCCATGAACCTATTTATATCCACACATATACACTTCTTTTGCAATATTGGGGATTGAACTTAAGGACACTATACTACTGACCTTACATTCCCAACCCTTTTACTGGTACTTATCTCGATAGGAGGCCTTACTAAATTTACCAGAGCAGACCCAAAACTTTCAGTCATTTCCCCTCAGTCTCCTAGGTAGCTGGAACTGCACTGGCCAGCCTGGATACATCTTGGTCTTGAATGTGCTCCTTTGTAGGGGTCCACAAAATAATCCACATATCCAATTTGTTTGTCACAATGGCCTTTTGACGTTGGGTTTTTTAGCCCTTTTATATTTTTTTAGAAATAAGGAAGCATAGACATTTTAGAAGTTCACTTTAAGTTTTCTCGTCTCCCTTCCTTATTTAAAATAATGCTATATAACTGCAACAGAAACAAGTGCTGTCTCTTTGGGGACTGTACACTTGTATTTCACTGAGAAACTCTCCTCTGTGGGAACTACTTTCACAGCCCACTGTAATGTTTCGCAGCAATTGCAAAAACTTGGTCCTGCGAAAGTGGATTTAATTTATGGAAAGTGTGCAACATCTCTGAATGCCAAGTGTAATAAGCAGCATGGGGTGGGAGGTAAGAATCAAGCTAGGGAATGCTGGCTTTTACTCAACAACTAGGTGTGGATCTTAAGGAATGAATACACTTTGGTTGTATGACTCAGACACTGGCTATGAAGACATTTCCCAGAAAAGTGTTCAAGACCGTGCATCAGTAACAGAGAAGATACTGCTTCTGAAAAGTTAAGTTCCTTTGGATGTTTCCAGAGCTAAGAGTTTTGATGAAACATAGTAAAGTCATTCCATGGATTTTAGGCAGGCAGTCGCCATCATAGGGTAGGAGGTTAGGATGTTTCCTGTTGAGTTAGGTATAATTTTACAAAACCTTCAACCACTTAACAGGAGTCACTTATTTTGTAAACCTTGAGGCCAGTCTAGTTCATAACACTTGGTTTGTTTAGTCCCCTTAGTGAGCATTAATGTACAATCAAAATGAATGATTTGGATGGCTTTTTAATGTAGAAAACATGTTAGTAAAGAGAAATGCTGTTGTTACTTTGATTGAGAAATCTCAAATATTAGGTAAATTATCCAAAACTAGATGTCATGTACAACATTCAGCATCCTTTCCGTTCTGGAACGTTCAAGGCCTAAAAGGAACTTGAACAAGAATCCAGTAAATGGAAACACATCGAGAAATACATAACAGTATTCAAGACAAATCATACTCAGGAGAATGAACGAATAAACACAGTTCAATGACATTTTTCTTCTTTATAGGTAAATGTAGCTAACTGTTGGTGGCAGCATGTGCAGCCCAGTAGCTTAACAGGACACAGCACAACAGGATTAGAAGGGAAGGCGGCGTTCAGTGTCTACTCAGATCATCCCCAAAGGCTCACATTCCTACTCAGACACCTTGATACCTCTACTTATAGAGAAACAGCAAGTGTCCGTAAGCTGACCTTGCTTGGGACTCATGGCAGCTTATAAATCCAGGACTACCAGCATGAGTTTTTCCATGGATTTCCTCAATAGCACAGTAAAGGGGACTAAGCCTTGGACTATTATGTAGTGAAGGGTCACCCAAGTTCTCTTTTCAGAAGTACAGTTGTGAGTAGAGTCTGTATGCAGTTTCTCTCACAAGAAGACCTTAGAGGGTTGCTGCTGGTCAGAGAGGCCACCCTTAATGAGTGCTTTGACCTAAGCCTAAGTCATAATACGTTGTTATAAACCAACCATTTAAATTCCACTGCCTTTCCTCATATCTCCTTCTCAGTCTGTTTTTCTAGCTCCATGAAAGAAAGTCATGCAACAAGTACTAAGACTTTTCTTATATACTTTCCTTGTTTTCTGTTCACTTTCTTTCTCTCTGTCTCTGCCTCGCTCTTAGCTCTCTGTCTCCCTGTCTCTGTCTCTCTCTCTGTCTCTCTCTCTCTTTGTCTGTCTTTGCTTGAATTATTCATATATACTTACTGGACCTTTTACATTTCACAGCATATCAGCAGGGGATAAAAATCTTGCAAATGTTTTTTGCAAGAACAACCAACACAAAATCTGCTTTTAATCAAGGCGGGAGAATATTGATCAAGTCTCTACTTGGAAGCTCTTGGGAGATCTATCATTCATCTTTTTCACACACGTAGTTCTTTGTTTTCTTCTTCACTTATTCATCAAGCATTTGCACTCAAAGTAATAATGGCACAAATATAAGATTCAGTTCTGACAGTTCAAGGCTTCATCAGATAAAGTAGAAAGCTAAGGGATTCAGTCATATTGAATTTGCAGTGGGGGCCCCAAAGGGAGGATAGTTACTCTTTTGCCCATTTATGTTAAGAAAATAACCAGTCAAAGGTGAGATGATATCACTGCTGATGAACATAATGTGGTCTGGAGAGGACAAGTGAGTAGCTAAAATCCTATATGGGAAGCAGAATTTGATATCACTTTGCCATTTCACTGTAGGTGTTTAAGTTTGCACCTTAGTATGGCACAGCAAATGGGTCTTGCTGCCATAAATACCAAAGGAAACCTGAGCCGTTTAGTCAGAGATTTCCACAGAAAGGGACTGGGAGTATCTGTGTTAGAGTGTATGCATGGCGTGGATGTGGCTGAGACTGAAAAAAAAAATCCACAGCAACAAAATCATATTTTCCCACAGGATGTTAGAAAATGTGATTAAAGAGACAGATTCAGTGCTCCTTTCCATCTTCCCCCTCCTCATGTTTATTCTGCTCAGCTAGAGCTACCCCAAACAGCCTTGGTTCTGAGACTTTCTGAGTCTCTAAGTGGGTTGTGACTGTAGCTGAAAGCATCTCTAAAAGACTGAAGTCTTAGAGTTGGTAAAACGCTATACAGTAAAGCCTTGGATATCACATAATTGTTCTGCAGGTGTTCCACAAGATGAGCAAATATTTCTAATAAGTTTTAACTTGATAAATGAGTAGCATCTTGCAATATGAGTACTGCATGCTGGCAAACTTCACACGGTCACAGCTGAGTTAATGGTTCCTTTCCCCTGTCCAGGAATTGTGGGTGATAATTTTTCAACAGCAAGAGGTCATGGGGCAGAGCTCATCTGCACAGGAGGAGAAAAAAGCAGAGGTTTCACCTGAGATTAGGGAGATGTGCAAGGTATGGGAAATAGTGCCAAGTGTTGCAAAAAAGCACCACTAGCATAAGGCTATAGCAGTGCCAATGACAAATCTGTCGAAAGACAATGCAGTATCACATTTCTGTGAAATCCTCAAAAGGAGGCAAAAGCAAATGTCATTGGATAAGTTCCTTAATAAAGTTGTGTAAAAAAGAAAAAAAAAATCCTTGCAGCCAATAGATAACCGTGATGCCATTAGTGATAGTGCAAATCACCCTACATTCCCACCGACCTCTCTTACGTTTACCTCACTTCAGTCAGGAAGGTTTGCAAAGGTAAGAGCAGGTTAATTCCTTTGTTTTTCTTTACATCTTCTTTATTATTTTTATTGCCTTGCAATATTATAATCATATTTAAATTAATATTTTGGGGGTTTCAAATGAATCATCTGAAATTTCATTATTTCTCTTGGGGAAATTTGCTTTGGTATACAACAGCTTTGAGTTACAAAGATATTTCCAGAACAAATTATGCTTGCAAGCCAAGGTTTTACGGTACTGTTTTTGTTTTGTGTTTTTGTTTTTGTGACAGGGTATTGCTATGCATTTCAGGCTGGCCTTGAGCTTGCTTTTTGGCCCAGGCTGGTCTCAAACTTGAAATGATCCTCTTACCTCAGTCTCTTCCTGAGTGCTGGAGTCACAAGCATGTACCACCATAACCAGCTTCTACTGTACTACCAGAAAGCTGAGGTTGGGGAGCACAGGTATTAGCTTCACCCAGGGGTGAGCTGAGTTGTCCTTCTGCTAGTGCAGCCTTCCAGCGAGCAAGTTCATTCCATAAACGGAGGCCTTTCCCTTTGTCCTCATAAGCCTGAACCTCGTTCCCCAACACATTATCTCCTAGAAATGTTGCTAGAATTCCTTACACATTCTGTGGTTCATAGGGCTTCTTTATTAAATCTTAATCAGAGGGTTTTTTTTTTTTTTTGTGGACATGGCTTGAATACAAAGAAAAGGAAAAGCACAGAAGACACAGTGTGTCAATCTGTTTCACTACTAACAATAAAAGCAAAACATAATGTGACCTTTTCTCATTTTAAATACACTCATGAGATAAGTTTATATTCTTTTTTATAGATAAAACATATGTATAATGGGAAAAAGATATGGAGAAATTATGTAAGAATATAAACTAAATTGATAGTGGTAGAGGCAATCATATTGACTCACAAGCTAGAATTTAATATCATATGTGTGTATGTGTGTGTGTGCGTGTGTATGTATGTACATAAAATATGCAAAGGAGCATTGTGGCACAAAATTACTTTTACATACTGCCATTCACATATGTGTGCTAGAGGCACCAAGGAAAAAATATAATACAGTTTATTAGTTTTCTCCTCCCTCAGGTTTTTAAATTCATTTATTTATTTGGCAAATACTTATACAAGGTTTCCTGCATGTTTGCACTGTTCTAAAACTTATACATCCTAAACTCGTTAATTTTGATAAACTGCATTTTGAGGTAGGTGTTATTATTAGCCTCACCATATAGGTATTAACCAAGTTCGCTTTAAATTCAAATCTGTTAACAAAGGGAAGAAATGGTTATATGTTTATCTCCCATCATTATTCACTCTGAATGGATCCATTTTTCCTTGCAGTGGAAGTGATCAAGGCAAGTTTCCAGTTACCATTTTTCAGGGAAATCAGTGTTCATAATATGCCCTTGATGCTGACTTAACCTTCAGCCCACCCATCCCTGCCTGAATGCAAATGGCCTATCACTAGCTCTTTGAATGAACACAACAACTACTTTATGATTATAGGCTATGCCTCAGGAGCAAAGTGGACCTGAGGACCCTGCCCCCCACATACCAGATCAGAATGGTATCATAGCTCTGTGTTCTCCTTTCCAAGACCATTGCAGTCTTTTTGGCTAATTTTAGTAGTATGAGGGAGGAACACTGATGGGTGCACTTGCTGTGGCAGACAGAGTGTGGCCATGCAGTGACAGGCACATGCCGTGACTGGTGATCACACCTTACTAGAACCTTGCAACAGTTCTTGAAATCCCAGGTGGGCCTCTCCTGAGCAGAAACAGCAATTATGTGCAGTGGTTTGCAGATGTAAACAAATGTTCATGGGGGACTGACTTATAATCAGCCAAGTCATTTCATTTATGGCTCGTATCAAATTGGAGAGAAGGGTTCTGATAGGCGAAAAGGAGCACATTCATTTACTGTCTCAGCAAGTGTGTTTCGAACTCATGTACATTTCTTTCCCTTGGAGATAGGACTGTACAGTGTGGCCCAAGCCCATAAGCACTTTAGAAATAGAATGTATCTTAAAATAACAATACTGTATTTCCTTTCGTACTTAGCTCAAGTACAGCAGTGTGTACTTGGCCCTTTTTCATTGCTGTTCTTTCTTATGACTCAGTGCCATCTGTCTGGGAAGGGGTGACATAGAAAAAATGATGCTTTTACAGGAACTTTGGTGCCATCCTATTACTTACCTGGATTTTGGGCTCTGCCTCTGCCTCTTACTACCTATGCTTCAGCAAGTGCTTTAAATGATGAAATCTGAGAGAATCCTTTTTTTTAATCTAAGAAAAAACATGATAAAAATTTATTTAGAATGGACTCAAGATGAGAAGGTCATTTTAAAAACCATTTGTTAGTTTCAAATTCAAATGGTGAAAAGGGAAGGACAGATGTGGACCAGTTAGGTTGCAGGAGCCCCATGGGTATGTGACAGGGAATTTCAGATGACTGCTCACTCCCCTGAAGAGCTGGCGGTGGAATGTACATTGCGAAACACAGAGGGAAACCTGGACATTTTGGAGGAAGCAAAGGAGCACAGTGTGCCTCAAGAAGTATGCGAGCTGGTGGTGCAGGTAACCAGACCATGTGGTACAACAAGTACAAGGTACTAGATGAGAAATTTATGATAGGGAACTCATCTGTGAAGCAGAGCAGAGAGTGACTGCTGCCATTTTTCCAGAGGGTTGGAGATTTCAAGGAGTTGTTAAACACACACACAGAGACAGAGAGAGAGAGAGAGAGAGAGAGAGAGAGAGAGAGAGACAGACAGAGACAGACAGAGACAGAGACAGAGACAGAGACAGAGAGAGGGACAGAGAGAGAGAAGGAAAGAGAGAGACGAAGAGAGAGACAGAGAGACAGAGACAGAGAGAGACAGATATAGAGAGAAGGAAAGAGAGAGAGAGGAAGAGAGAGATTGAGAGAGAACAAGATAGATGCCAGCTCCATAGAAGACATAGGAATTCTGTTGGGACTGAAGTGTTTGGACTTGGGTCACCGTGCCTTATTCTCATACTAGCTTGGATTGTGAGGAAGATGATTTTATTCATTTAGCAAACATGTAACACTTCATACATAGCAGGCTTGCTCTGAATGCTGTGTAAATATTAACTCATTTAAACCTTATAATAATTCTTTAAATCAGGTACTATAATTATCCTCATTTTTGTCAAAGAAGAAACTAAGCAACAGAGAAGTAAAGTAATTACCAAGGGCCACATGGCAAATAAGTGCCAAAGTGTGGAGAGAAACCTAGGCAGTTTGCATCATGTCTGTGCACTTAGCTGCTATATGATGCTACACACTTCTCAACTTTTCTGATGGTTGGTTTTCCATTTATTAAAAAAAAGTTATGCCAGGTATGGTGATGCATTAATTCCAGTACTTCCAGAGGCTAAAGCAAGAGGACCACATGTTCTGGGTAACTTATTGAAAGCCAGAATTAAAAAAAAAACATAAAAGTAAAGGTGGTCCTTGGGAGATAGCTCAGTGGAATAAGTGCTTGCCTGGCAAACACAAGGTCCTGAGTTTAATCCTTGGTACTGAAAAAAAAAGATATAAAACAAAAAGCCAAATTAAATATGATAAAATATGAAAGGACTGGTGATACCCGTGGGAAGCCCGTGGGTTCAAAACCCAATAGCACAAACCAAACAAACACATACAAAAAAAAAAAAAATCTTCTGAATTTGTTGTGAGGAATAGTTGTGATAAGGTCAGTAAGAATTTCTGGCATAAAGAAGACATTTAATTAAAAAAAAATTCCTTGTTTTGAAATTCTATTTTCTCCTGGTCCTTAGACTAAATCCTGCCTTGCTATTTTCTTAATTGTGTGCCTCCACTCTGCTTGGGTTCTCTACCCTGGCTTCCAGATTGTAGATCCCTACCCCCTAGATTTTTGTTTGTTTGTTTGTTTATTTATTTATTTATTTCTTGTTTCAGAACCTTTATTTATTCACTCATTTTTTTTATGGCTGGCTCAGCCCGCCCCGAGTGCAGGGCTGGCGCAGCATGTGGTGCCAGGGATCGAAACGCGGTCCCTGAAGCCGCCCAAGCTTTCCCAAGCAGGGCTTTAGACCACTGAGCCATCCTGCCAGGCACCCCCCCCCAGATATTTTGTCAGTATTCGCTTAGAGCTTGCCATGCTCAGGCCACAAGTACCTTCCCCTGCATATGCAGCAGTTCAGCCACCAGGGAAGCAGTTCTTGATCTCAACCTAGCAGTGTTCAACACAAGATGGCCTGCAGCAAGGCGGGACTTGGGTGTACTGTAGGCACCTATTCACAAATACCTGCTGGTTGGGTGCCTAGCCACGTGCTAGGTGATACATAACGTGCATGCACACACGTGCACACACACAGAGGCACACACGTGTGCACAAGAAAAAGAAGAATAGGTGGGAAAGAGAAAGCAGGAATATAGTGGGGGTAAGTATGGGAGCACTGTGCTCCTTCTGGGAGACTCTGCTGAGGTGGGCTGGGAGCCCTGGGGCTGCCTTTTCCACCTTGCCCTGAAGCATAAATTAGCCACCCTTCCTCTGCTAGCTCAGGTCCTGCTCCCAGAAGCTAAGTAACCGGCTAGAAATAATCTCCAGCGTAGTGTGCATCCAGCTAACAGGTTAATGTATTACTCTTCTTGGGTAATTTGTTCATTTCAAAAGAGGGTTTTTGAAGACATTAAGGCATGATGGCAGGAAATTTCAGGTCTCGTAGCAGCCTGGAGAGAAAGGAGTGCCCTACATGACAGAAGCTTTCATAATGAGCTTCTGTCTGGTTTCTATGGTCTTTTGCAAAGTTCTCCCCTTGCCAAAGCCACTTCACTGCCTTGTAGCATTTATTATGTCACAACCACGTTTGGATAAAAAAAAAAGTATGATATTCCCCTTTTTTATTTGGAATGTGCCTTGTCTGTACGCCAGAAGATAATCATCCTTCTAAAAAGAGAAGCTGAGGTATGGGTGTTTAGTAGCTGCAGAAAAACAGGCAGCACTCCTGATTGGGTAGCCAGCATTCCAGATGCCTTACATGTTACCTCATTGAATTCTTCCTGTAGTCCCCCAGGAAATAGGTGTTATCATTAACCCACTTCTCAGACAAAGAACCGAGGCACAGAAAAAGCTAAGTAGCTTGTTCAAGGTCACATTATTACTAAGCAGTAATGTGGATTTAGGGCCCATAGCGCTCAGTCACCATGGGATAGCAGCAGCACCTGAAGTTCAAGTCCCTTTTCTGGCATTGCCTCAGTGGATGGACCCAACAAAGCCCCTGGTGCCTGGAAATTCCCCGCTGAAGCACATGCTCTCCTCTCATATCCTCATATTGCAGCCATGGCTTGCTGAGCCAGTTCTCTGCTCCTTCTCTTAGAAGTCTAAATTTCTCCTGAGTGGGCTGTGTCCTCTTGCCTTCTGGGCTGTACAAGTTGATAAGGGCCTACCCTAGTGCTCTCTGTGTCTCACTCCATGCTTAGATCTGTTGTCCTCCCTAAGGAAAAGTTGGAGTGTCAGGAAAACCGGTTTTCTGAAAAAGGAAAGTTCAGCAATAGCCCTCCAGAGCTAGTCCTGCCCAAGGCAATTTGCTGGCAAGCTGCGCCTCTCAGTCTGCAATGCCTTCCACCTTCTCTCACTGATGGAGTGCCTACTGTGTGACAAGGACTGCAGGAGGTGCTTTCAAAACCAGCCTGTTTGGGGGCTGGGCATGTACGTTGGTGGCAGAGTACTTACCTAGTGTGGGAAGGCCCTAGGTTCCATACCTGGCACAGAAAAAAAATAATATCAGCCAGATGTCCTGGAACATGTCTGTCATCTCAGTGCTTTGTAAAGCTGAAGCAGGAGGATAGCAAGAGGGCAACAGAGTGACTTAATTAAATTCTGTCTAAAACATAGATACTGCTAAGGACTTGAGTGCAGTTTCTGGTATCCCGTCCCTGACACTGTTTTTAGAAAAAGCATTATGAAGACTGCAGTGTCTAGGAACAAAGGAATATTGAGGGTATTTTTGTTGCCTCCCCACTCAGAATCCTAGTATTTTATTTCTGAGGAAATTATGGAAAGGAGAAATAATGACTCGTCCCAAATCACTAAAATATCCATAGGTTTGTCCTAGCGTCATGCCCCTTCTCTGCATTTCTGCCTTACCATCCATTTCATCTCAGTTTCTGTGGCTAATGGCACTCACCCACACTGATATTACAGTCATAAAATTATGAAGGCAATATACAGTGAGATCATAATTAGTGTATCAACTTGTTACATGACACATAGAATTATTTCAGTATGATTAAAAGGCAGATATGTGAAAACACAAAAATCACAATAGAACTTGTCAAAGATATACTGGACAAGTAAAAGTAAAACTTTCTCTGTTCATGTTATTTTTCCACCTGTGGTAACAAATCAAGTGGAATTACATTGCAGAGTATTTTCTATTTGACATAATTTAGCATCTGAAGAACTTCGGATTTAACTTTGACCATCCTTAAATAATTTAAAGTCAATTCATTGGTGATGCCCTTTGTGAAAGATTTTTAACGTAATAAATTTAGTTCATTTACTTTCATAATAATGGACAAACATAATTTTTATTCAAGAAGAAAAACAAATAAAATACATTTTGTCTCATATCTATTCTAAGAATTCAGACACAAAGGAAAAAAAGGAAGATGAAAAGGGACGGTACAAGAGAAAAAGAAAGCTACTGTGATAGGGAAGAATCACAAAAGAGACAAAGGTGTCAGATATTTCCAGAAGGTAAAAAACAATTTGGACAATGTAGAGGCAGCGGAGGAGAAATGGCAAAAATGCAGGAAAAATAGGCTTGGTTCCTTGAAGCAGATATTTAAATTTCACATGAAAATATTTATTTCTCCAATTCAATAATCTTGTATTAGACTTATTACCAAAATAATAAAAATAAATAGAATAATATCCCTTTTTTGGTTTGTATTTCGGACAGGGTCTACAGGGTACAGGATCTACATGGTCTCTCTATGTAGATTGGACTCCTAGTGATCTTCCTGTTTTCAGCCTCTCAAAGTACTTACATCACAGGCGTGCGTGCACCCAGTCTCAGTCACTGTCTCAGTGTGCGCTGCAGGTGGGGCCGGCCCACACTGGCAGGAATCGAACTCCAGTAACTATGCTCTGCCTAAGCAGGCTCTTCAGTCCCCTGGGCTATCACGCCAGACCTAACATTGCCATGTTAACTTTATTTATTTTTTATTTTTTTTATTTATTTTTTTCTTGTTTCAGAACCTTTGTTTATTCACTCATTTCTATGGCTGGCTCAGCCTGCCCCCAGGGCAGGGCTGGCGCAGCATGTGGTTCCCGGGGATCGAACCACGGTCGCTGAAGCCGCCCAAGCTTTCCCAAGCAGGCGCTTTAGACCGCTGAGCCATCCTGCCGGGCCCCTGCCATGTTAACTTTAAACAAAAGCCTACACATAAATCTTTGGATTTTCTTGATCATTAGTTTGATGAATTCACAGGGATTCTGCCAAATGAAGATTATAATTTAGAATTAGGTCAGAGTTTTCATTGCAACTTTTTTTTTTTGAGACAGTGTCTCATTATGCAGTTCAGGCTGAACTTGAACTCACTTTTATAGCCCAGGATGGTCTCGAACTCGCACCAATCCTCCTGTCTCAGCCTCCCAAGTGGTGGAATCATTGCAACTTTTTATTAATGTTAATTCCTATAAATTTCTGTTTTGTAAAATTAGCTTATTCAAAAAATTTCAGGATATTAATATATAATAACTAATTTAAGCATTACAGTCTTTGGCTATGTACTTTGCTTTAAATTTAAGAATACATGTAAGCTAAATTGTTTTTACTTTTCAATTATTACCTCAAAATAATTTTCAAGATCAGAATCTCTTTATGATTATAAACATTTTTATGATTTTTGGCTCAAATGTCTATTCTTCTAGGGCCTTGGTAGCATTAGGTTTGTAAATCGTCATTTGGGATATTTTAATGAGTTTCAAAGGGTGTCTCCAAGTTTGCACTGTGTATATTTGCTTCAATATGAGTTCTTTGACCCTTTGTCTCTTGGGGATCCAGGAAAGATATTGTGGACTCATAATACCTTCGTGTGCAGCTTATGCTATTAATTTATCTATGTTGAACCTACGTTTTCTATAGTTTAATATTACTTTCAATACTAGTTTTACATCATTGTAGTATATTGTATTTCTGGACCAGGATTTTCCTTCTAATGATTCCTATTATAACAAAACTTAAAAAAAATCCACATAGAGTTAATCTGTACTTCCTAGGTTTTCTCAGACTTTTAAAAATATTTCACATTTTGTTCATGTAGAAAGAATTGTTACATATAGTAAAATATAAATGTTTATGTTAATTTTTCCCATGTTCATGACTAATACCTCAGGTGAATTTAATAATATTTTCTCCATTTAGGCATGCTTTGTTCATCAAAAAGGTAATTTTTAAAAAATCAGTTTTCACATTTATTAGGTCTTTTTCCTGTTCTTATTGTTTCTTTTACTCATCAGAATGAGAGGGCAGAGGGTTGGAGGAAGGAGGGAGGAAGGGAGGGGGAGGAAAGAGGGAGGAGAGAGAAACAGAGACACAGAGAGAAATAGAAATATGAAGTAGGGAGATAATTTTCAAATAAATGGGAGAACAAGAGAGGAAGTAACTGGAGGGAAAATGGATTGAAAACATTAAGGTATAAAAATTCTTTAATTTAGAATTGAGGGCAGTAAAACTACTACAATCAATGCTACTGTGATGAGTATATGTCACTATTCACTTGTCTAAACTCATAGACTGCCACCCAACATGGATCCTGATGAAAACTCTGGAATAGGAGAATTGGGGGTATGGTTGAAGATGTGCAGAACCTTAGTAAGTGGCTGGGCCACGTGGCCCAGAAATGGGGGCAGGATTTCATGAGAAATCTCTGTATTTTTCTCTCAGTTTTGCTTTGGACTTAAACAGCTGTGCAAATCAGGTTTTAAAAAACATTCTCAGTCTGACTTCTTCCTTTCCAGTATTTATGAACATTTTTTGTGTGTGTGTGTGTGTGTAGGTCCGGGGTTCGAACTCATGACCTTGCACTTGCCACGCAGGCACTTGTGTCACAGAGCTATTTCCCAGGCCCCAGCACTTACTTTAATATAATGTTTTATTGCTCAAACAGGAATTGCTCAAAAACACAAAAGTAGCAATGATTGCTCTAGCTCTTGGGGGAAATGACTTTTTTCAATAGGTAGGCAATTCTTAATTTTTGTGTGTTTTGCATATGTGCTCTTTACAATGTTAAATGTATAGTTCCCCATTCCTAGCTCTGCATACACAGGCCATAGGAACTAGCTTGGCATGGTGGCGCAGGTGTATTATCCCAGCTCTTGGAAGACTGAAGCAGGAAGATCACCCCAAACTTGAGGCCAGTCATGATCACATAGTGAGTTGAAGGCCTATCTGAACTGTAAAAAGAGACCCTGTTTCTGAAAAAAAAAACAAAAAAAAAAAAAGACAAAGTAGCAATTAGAGTCTACCAAATTCATATTTTAGAATGATCATATATTTTTTCAATAATATTAATGTTTTGTTGAAATGCTTTACATCGCTGAAAAAAATCATATTTAATCAAGTTTTAAAATTACTTTATTAAGTTTCTATATTTCACTGGCAGCATTTAGTTACAATGCCCACTTCAGTGACAGACAGGATGGTATTCGAGGTGGCACGGTGGGTGTTGGAGTTGAAAGAGAGCTGGATGCCACTGTAGTTTTATTTAGTATGGGCAAAAGTGAAGTGTGGATCCTGCTGCTGGAGGAAGTTGCTTTAGAATCTTGGCTCTGCTATATAGTAATGCTGTTTTTCTGTCACTGTGGACAAGAGTCATTTTGCCAGCTTGTAGCATGAGGGCATCATGATGCATACTTAGGGATTAGTGTGATGACTCAGTGAGCTAACAAGGGCCTGATGTGGAGAAGTCTCACATTGATTGCTGTCATAGTTCTTAAGTGAGAATGGGTCTCACATTTCTCTTTTACAGTGTTCTTACCTTTTGTATTATTATTCTATATTATATTTATCTGTATCATTACTAGCACATTTGCCTTGGAGGATAAATTGAAGACATATACCATAATTTTTCAATAATCAGGGATAACTCTTACAATATTTTCTGGGAAGACTTCAGGGAGACTGCCTTGTAAATCCAGCAGGCCCCAATGTGTTGTGGAAGATGTAGTTCTTTGGAATTTGTGCTATTTTTGTCTCTTTTTACTGGGATATACCCAGTTAATTTTGACAATTTTTGTCCAAATCTTTAAGAAAACACTGAATTTTAGAAAATTTCTTGACGTGACAATTGTTCATCAATTTATTACTTAGCTTTGCAATTGTTTGAGCATTTTGCTAATTACTAGGTTTTTTTTTTTTCCTGTCTCCTGTAGGAAGTGTCTGCCCGATTTTATGGGGTGGGGGAGGTACCTTGGAAGTCAACATCCTTTGATTACAAAAACTTTTGTTAACAACCAAGTCCTGCTTTTATTTTCTGTTTCTTTAGCTGGAATCTTTGAGTAAACTTCAAACTACAGATTCCCAATCGTGAATGAAAAAGGCTTTTCAGGAATGAATGAATAATGTCTGTTGCTCTTGAGTCCTCCTCCCCTTACTGGCCACAGACTTCTTTCTGAAATGCTTACAAATGTCACCGTGCAGCAGCAGGCTGCAGGGCCATCACTACCAGAGAGGAGCAGCATGTGCTACCAGTGGTGTTACGTTACCGTAATGAGAACAATTCCAGAGTTTTTAATCAGAACGGAGAGTCTTTAGCTTTTGTCCATGTCCAATAGCACAGGTTGGTTATCTAAGAAAATAATAGATGAATTATGTAGCTTAGGAGAGGAATAAAAAGATAATCCAATATAGTAAGGATATATGAGACAGTTTAACTTTTCACATATCCAGCATCTTTTAAAACACAGCAACATTTGTTTGGCGGTAGATTGCACAACCCTTTTGTTACTAAACCATTCTATAACTTTTAGAATACTTTTCCACGTCAGTCTGTTAATTATTTTTTTATTGGAAGAACCATGCTACTTGTAAAGCGACTACATTCCTACCTGAGCATTGCCCTTGCATTTTATGCATAATTGTCAGTTTCAAGCTTTAAAATGCAAGAGGTCAGGAAGAATGCTCTCAAAGTGTTTTTAAAATTCCCTTGTATGTTTCTGTTTGACTTGCTGGTGCGGCGTGGCAAGAGTGATGTTCTGAATCCAACTTTTTCGAGACACTGCTCTTTAAAGATCCATTAGTTTAGTGGTTCTGAGACAATCTCACAATGCAAAAGAGGAACAAGAATAAATACAGAAAGACAATAACATGCATACATTATGGGAAGAAGTCATCTAGCCTATTCATCAGTCCACAGCCCTATGTTTTCTGGGCCGTGTCCTTAATCATGCCTATGGAGACGAGTAGAAGAGAAAATGTTGGGTGGTTCTATGCATTCTAGTAAAGTGGAAAGCTGTTCCTAGGTGAGTCCACCCTGGAGAGCAAATGAGCCCTTTTAAAGTGCTCAGGGGGAGGGATTCACAACTTCCTACAGCCTTTGCAAAGGCTCTCCAGTGGCTGGGTGGCATGGAACTCTGGCTAGCATCCTGTTGTGGAGGTCAGGACACCCTAGATAAAAGGAAGATAGTTTCATAGGCTCAAATTTGTTTATAAGGGTGTTCCTCCCCCCCACTGGAGAGAGAAAATAAAGCCTCATTTGCAATTTTCACTGCCTTGAAATTTCAAAGCAGAGAAAATTTTGAAGCTGTACTATTCCAAAAATTAGCATTATCCTTACATCGATTGTAAAATAGGTATTTCAGCAATTCAAGAACTGTACATTTGAGCCAGTTGGTGTGTTATTAGGGAAATCCGGAGTGTCCCACTGGAGATGTGGCTTGCAGTGGTGAACATGGGTAAGAATGCTGGTGTGGACCCAAGTTATATTTAATATAAAGACTCCTTTGTTGACTCCTGGTGATAACAGTTCCTCATTTGTTAGATGATTGGGTATAAGTTATATAATTCAGCCTTGCCCTTCCCTCCAGCCTCCTGTGGTCGCCAACACCTCCTACTTTTAGCTGTGGTAGTTCCTGGACTGCTAAAGCCACTTCCGATATGCCAGACAAATTTGACTTTTGAAGTCGAGCGGGTAATTTGGTCCGTTCGAAGGAAGGTAGATACAGAGAGGTGGTTAGCAATTAGTGAGGTCATCAGAAATTCCTGCCCTCTTTGACATATGCTGGATTTTACCCATAATCACGAAGTGGCATACACTGTCCCTGCACATGGTCCCGATCACTTTCCCAGCTCTTGTCAAATGCCATTGGGGATTTTCTCAGTTATGTGAAGGGCAGTTTTACCCAGTCTTCTCCGTAGCATTATGATCCTACTGCTACTGCTACTGTCGTTCACAAACGACAATTGATTTCTTGCCTAAAATTAGCCGGGCAGTTGTGCTTGACTCGCTCTAGCAGAATTAAGAAGGAGCATTAGCCTGAGAATGCACTCCGCTCCTCAAACTACAGCTGCTTGTGCACTCCCGCGCCGTCGCACTTTCTATAGAGCTTGGATAGCAGAGCCCTCAGGTAACGCAGTTGATCCAAAGAAAGCAGCCTTGAACTGCTGTATGCTTGTGTCTGATGATCTCGCATACGGGTTTGTTATCAGCTGCCATCGTCCTCATAAAATTAAATAAAAGCACGCGTTTATTATTGCGGGACTCTAATTAAAGGGAAACTGGAGCTCATATTACACTTGCGTTAAACTGAAACTTGTAATTCAACTGCGCAGATGCACACTTTTAAATCAAATATAAAACTGCATTTGCTTTGTCCATTTTCAAGTCAAAAGTATTCGGACGACTTCTCAGCGTCCCTCCTACCCTGCAGGTCGGTGGAAGAAGAAGTATGTGTACGGATGAACATTTTTCTGGACGAAATTTTTACAGGAAAAAGACCGGGACATTTTTAGAAAGGAGAGAAAGCAGAAAGACAGCGGGTATTTCTTTAGCCTCCAATGAGCTGAGATGGCTGGGGACGAAAAGTCCTTTTGGGCAGACCCCCTTCGCCTCACCTGCTCGGAGACCCTCCCAGCTCCCAGCCCTGCACCCTTCTGCCTTCCCTCCACACCGTCTCCTTCCCGGAATCTGGAAACTTTGGTGGCGCCCCCGCCCCGAGTGCAAGCTCCGTTTGTTTTCGTTTCCGTCTAACATGAGCGTCACGATTGCCCCCCTCCTCTCCTGCGCGAAATGACAGCCGCGTTCGCGGCGGGGGCTGGGCCGAGGCTTTGGGGACGAGGCGCCACACCCCCTGAGAATAAAGCCCGCGCCGCGCGCTCGCTCTGCAACCCCGGCACGGGTGAACGAGCCACACAAAGAGTAGCTATTTGGCGAGTACACCGAGCCCGACAGGAAGAAAGTGCCCGCACCGGGAGCGCGAGCGCAGCGAGACTTTTTGGCGCTCTCCGGGCGCGGCGAGAGCGCGGCGGACATCGGCGACCCGGGCGGGCGAGGAGCCCTGCAGCAGCGCCCAGGTCGCCCAGCCGGGCAGCGGGAGCCGGGCCGAGGCGGCGGCGTGAGCCAGGTGAGGCGGGCGGTACGAAGCGGGGCGAGCGGCGCTACCTGGCGGCCGGGCGGGGAGGGGCGGACCCGGGGCCCGGAGCCCGAAGCCGGGAGCCCGGAGCCCAGAGCCCGGAGCCGGGAGCCCGAAGCCCGGAGCCCGGAGCTCAAAGCCCGGAGCCCCGAGGCCCGCGCGGCCGCGTTACAGCCCCAAGCGGCCGCCGCCCGCGCACCCCGGTGCCCGCAAGTTTGGCGCGAGTTGCGATTTGGCGCCCGAAGCCCCTCGCGCGCCCCAGTGCCAGGCGCGGGGCTCGGGCTGCCCAGCTGCGGACGCTGAGGGGCACCGCTGCCGCGGGCGCCAGGCGGGACGCGGGGTGCGCCCCGGGCAGGGCCGGGCGGGACTTGGGCCGAGTTGCCATGGCAGCCGCTCTCGGGGCGGGGAGCCCCACACCAGCCGCCGGGAGCCGGGGCGCCCCAAGGTGTGCTCCGAGTGGACTGAACCAAGCGCGCGCGAGCGCAGGGGAGGGCCGCGCCGGCGCCCCGATCTCACCCCGCACCCACCCGCCGGCCCGGGCGGGGAAACAGCCCGGAGCCCCAAGCTGCAGTCGCTGTCCCCTCTGGGGGTCGCAGGGTGCTGGCAGAAGCGCGTGGTGGCCCGCGGAGAGGACAGCGCAGGGACCGTCGCCTCCGCCCGGAGTCCCCGTGAGTGTGTCTCTAGACTTGACATTTTCTCCCCACCGCGGCCGGGCGCGCCGGGTAGCACGTCCTGGCGTTGAAGTTCTGGAGGTGGGGCGGGCTCGAATTTGCTTATATCTAACGATTTCACGAGCCGCGCTGTAAAATGGCGGCATTCCGTAGCCGGCCCTGCTGAAGGCTCTCGGCGCAGGGGCCACCGCGCGCGGCGCCACCGCTGCCTCTGCCGCTAACAGATGGCTCGTGCCACTGTCGCTGCCACGGCCGCCACCGCCGCCGCCGCCGCCTCCGCCGCCGCCGCCGCCGCCGCCGCCGCCTCGGAGAGCGGGGCCCGTAGCCGCCGCGGGGTTTGCGCTAACAGCAGAAGGTAAGGCTGGGAGGAGTTGGGGTTCGCGAGGGTGCCTGCCTTCCGGGGACGCCAGCGAAAGGCGCTGCCTTCTGGACTGTATTTTCCAAAACCGGGAATAGAAGAAAATTGATCTTGCAACTTTGTCGGAATTTTCCAGCCTTGATCCTCGCCTTCTTCTCCATCTTCTTTCCCGCTTCCTTTTGCTTTTTTATTCTTCTTTATTAATTTAAAGGAACTTCTTGCCTGGCATATCACCAGTCATGCTGCAACAACTCATTTCCCCATTTCCATGGGATGCGAGCAGTGGCGCAGCGGCCAGCGGAGCCCCGTCTGTTCCCGCCTAAGATCTCCGCGTTTGAGCAGCTAGTTCTCACTACCTGGTCTTGGGGGTGGGGGCGCAGCACTGGGCATTGTACAAGATTCACAAGGTGACTTTAGGGTTCAGCACACAGTTCGCTTTTATGCTTAAAATGAAATTAAGCCCCGGAGAATGATGAAAGCTGGCGGTTAGGTGATTATGTAAATTTATGATTATGGTAGACCTACTGTGTGTTTTTCTAAACGCTTTATTGTTTGACATATATCTATGTACACAGTACATTAAGTTTTTTGTTGCCCCAATTTAAGAAATGTATTTTGAAGGTTTTTTTTTTTTTTTTCTCCCACGTGGTCTTAAGTTGCTATTTGTCAACTGGGATCAGACTCCCCACAGCCTCTCCATATGCCTGAATAGAGTTCTTGGAAAAGCATAGATTGAAACAAAACTACTGCAAGGTTTAATTCTGAAATGACTCCTGATTTTGCCCCATGCGGGCACCCTGAGTTAGTCAAGTTTTTGGATGATTCCTGATGTAATAGGTGGAAAGCACATTGTAGATATAACTGTACAGATGAGTATATATCAATGCGGAATACAATTCTTCCTTGTTTTTTGCCCCATATTGTGAAAGGCATATTGAAAATGAAGTTTACCAGACACCTTGGATTTATTTGTGACGATTTTCTCATTTTTCCCTTTCAATTTGCAGTCCTTCTGGTGAATGCTTTCATATGTCTAAGATTTCTCCAAACATAGCTTGGGTGGGTTCTTGCCCGTAGCCCAGTTAATATTCTATATCTGCACATCACTTTCTTCTCCCAATGCAAAGAAGTGGCTTGGTTGGCAGGCATTCATTCCTGCCAGGAAGTTTAGCAAGTGTCTGGAACCGGGAGAAAGACATTGTTAAAACAAGATGTAATTGCCATTCAGGTGCTAGGGTGTAGCTATAAACAAAGAACTAAACTTCTTATAATGGAAATCATGATATGATAAATTTCACCTCAGCTTTTCAAATTGTCAACAGAAACATATGGGGTAATTCAGTGCTTCCCATGTGAAGGGGGAGTTCCTTCAGATCAAGCAATAGGTAACACTTTTGCAGTGGCAGGGTGACCAAAAGCAACTGGTCCCCTTGGTAGGGATTGCATACCTAGGTCACAGTTCCAAAAGCTTTGCTTTTGCTTCTGGATGTACTGACTTGCTGCTGAACAGCTTGGACAAAATGCTTCCATTTTTCAAGTGAAAAGGCCATGAAGCTCAGGGCCAGAACCAAGAAGGTAAACAGGTGTTGCAAACAATAGGAGGACATTTTGGTAGGTACCATTCTGCCACACTTACAGCGATGACATTGGAAATTCTGTATGAAAACATAAATAGAGCAGTTTGTCTTTAAAAATGGAGAAAGATGATCCCCTGTACCACATGCCACGCCTGCCCTGCTTCCGGGCACATTGAGCCTACTACTGAGTCCAGGCATGGTGGCGCACACCTGTAATCCCAGCGCTGGCGAGGTTGAATGCAGGAGTATCACTAGAGTGCCAGCTGTGTAAGGAGGCCCTGAACCAAATCGATTAAAAAAAGTGGAGAAAATATTGATAATAGTGCTAGACTATAGGGGATGAGTTCATGTTGTGCTCTACTTCCAAGAGCTGGGTTTTTGTTGTCATTGCTGTTTTATTTTTGTTTTTACAACTTTAAGGACTTATAGTGACTCACAGGATTATTATAAAAATATATACTTTTCCTTAACTGTCCACTTCATGCATTTCCCAACAGCTTCATTCAAGGGAGATAAAACCTATAATTAACAACTTTTTTAGACAGTGTACATTTGGGATTAGCCTGTGGCCATTCTATACTCAAATGCTGCTGAGCACAAAATAGGTGCCGAGTAAATTTTGAGTTAAAGGGAAAAATGGACAGTTTGCATGCTCACAGGGGAGCAGATTTTATGCACAGCTGTTCATTTAAGCAGAAGACTTCTTGTGTACTTTGCAAGAACCTAAAATTTTAAAGTAGATTAGGATGTACTTTCCCTTAATTGCCTGTGTTCTTTTCTCCTCTGATGGGTTCTCTCGCCTGTCATTGTACTTCCACACAGTTTTGTAAGTCATCTCTTTGCCAGTAGGTGTGTTATTTATTGCCTGACCAGCTTGACACTATAAAAAGTAAAAAGCAACTTGGGGATCAAAAAAGCTTTTGTCTTTTTGGTGGCTATGCAGGGCTGCACATGCTGGAATATCGGAAGGCTCTAGATTGTTGTGCAGACATTTACGACATAGTTGAAGTACAGTTTTGTCCTCTGTGCAGCTGTCTTTACATGTGAAGGAATAAAGGAAGAAAAGAAGTCCTAACTTGATAGAGATTTTCATTCATAAAGTTGTACACTTAGCCTACTTGTAGCACAATGAATTCAGGAAGGTGGCAGAATTTCTCTGTTTTGAAATAAGTGCTCTTGTCTGATTGGATCACAAACAGGGATTGGGATAGAGCAGACAAGAATAAGTAACAATACATGTTTGACGAGTAATTTGATCCTGGAATTAAAGCTAGATAATGACCAGTACCATGTTAAAAAGATAAACTGTCTGAAAGAGATGCAGGTTCCGCTCACCTTTACTGCATTAACATGCGTCTGTGCTGTTGACTTTTCTTGTGATAATCTTCTGAATTGAACAGATAGATTTTTCAGTGTTTTAAATATGCAGAAATCAGAAATAGGAATCAGAAGCTCTGTTTCTTTATGAGATTTTTCTGCTTCTCCATAGGTGCAATATGTCTCTCACCTCAAAAATGGAACCAGAGCTTCAGCAAAAATATTTTCCATCTAAGAAAATGGACTATTTCTAGGTGCAAGTAGTTCAGTTGTCAACTAATCAATGAACTAAAGAACACATTCTGACAATAAAAAATTATATATACATATATGTGAAATATGAGCTTTCGTTGTAAAGGAAACCAAATATATGCATGGCATCCTCCTTTTTCTGACTACATGTTGCCTCAAGAGAGCCAAATGACATTTGTAGAAATGTAACTTTGAAAGCTGGCATAATAGTGCATGAATTATCTTACCAAGAATTAACGATATCTGCAGTACCTTGAACAGGATCAGAAAATTGCTTTTTGCTTTTCATTCCAGTATGGGCAGAGCATTAAGCCATCATTTTTTTTTCTACTTGGTGTTAAATTGAGTGAGACTTTTTTTGAAAAAAAATTGATAGGAAAAATAGTAAAAATCCAGCCAGGTAGAGTAGTTCATGTCTCTAGTCCCAGCTTTCAGGAGGCCAAAGCAGGAGGATCATTGCAGGTTCAAGACCAGTCTGAGTTGTCTAGTGAGTTCAAGGCAGCCTGAACTATGTATCAAGACTATTGCTACAATACCATATAAAACACAGTTCAGAAAGTAGTACTTTACCTTAATTTGAGCAATAAAAATATTTGTAAGCTATCTGGAAACACATACACAGATTAGTGATCAGTTTAGAACTTTTTTACAACCATGAATTGGCTTTGCTCTAGAAGAATATCAAAAAACACGTGCACTTACAGTATTCCTACAATTGTAAGAATGAAATAAAATATTCACAATAAACTATAATAGATATTTGACATAAGTGATGTCTCTCTGAAGACTAGGAAAGGAGCCAAGTCTCTGAGTGTTCAGCTGCAGGCAGTTTTACCTTTCATAAAAAAGATGCATTGCTCAGAACTCAGGAGGAAGCAAAAATTAAAAGAAGTTTGATTTAATTGTGTGTGTGATGTATATATGTTTCCTTTATATGTGATAGTGCTCTTTAAGCCTTAAAGTAATCCCCAAATTCTGTTTTTTTTTTCTTTTCTTTCTTTTTTTTTTTTTTGAGGCCACGTTGTTGGTTTTTTGGTGGGCAGGGTACGGGGGTAGGGGAGAGACTGTGTTACCCAGGCTGATCTGGAACCTCTGTGACTGTGTCCCCCAACTTCTGGGATGAAATGATCCTCTTATCTTAGCTTTTAGAGTAGCTGGGCCTCCAGGCTTAAGCCACTGTGCCTGGCTTCCCAGAACTCTTTATAACACCCATGAGAACAGTGTTAAGGAAAAAGGGAGGCTGATTAGTGATTTAAGACTCAATTAGTCATGCTTGTTAAAATATTATGTCCACTTTCAAGTCCCTCTTGCATCAGCATTGGGTAGACTTTTGCGCAGCAGAAAGAACGCCTTGCTTCTGATTTGGGGCCAGACTTTTTTACGGCTGTACATTGAATGAACTTGAAGGGCCCAACTGAGAAAAAGACAGGCTCCACAGACACACAGGGGTTTGACACTAGAGAGCTGCAGCAGCGTGCTTGCTCTTAGCCATCAGAGCATCCTAGGGACCGAGCATTCACTGGAGCTGAGGTTTCATTTTGGGTTATTCAGATTGGTTTAAAATTGTCCCCATCAGATTCTGTGCATTCTGAGTCTCTTGGCAGTGCCTGTAACTAGGACAGCGATTTGAGAAAGGCTTCCTTAGGCCCATTCAGATTTGTTGTTGTTGTTTTGTTGTGTTTTGTTTTTTTGAATGTACCAGCAACTCCTTAGTAGGCAGGTTACTGAATGTCTTTACTTTGTATCTCCAATGCCTGCAGTTCTCAGTACACATTTTGGTAAATGAATGAATAGTTTCCATTTTCCATTTTGTTATTGCATTTTATGAACATTCTTCCTGTGATTTCAGGTAATCATTATTCCTACTTTTTTATTGGCCAAAAGTCAGCAACAGAGTGAACACTGCGCTGACTGTTCTACTGGAGGCCCCAGTAAAGAGGCAGAGCCATGCATGCAATGGCAGCCATTTGACTTAGACCTGGAGTAGTGGCCTGAAAGCCAAGTGCTACATTTCTGTCACCTCAAGTTGCTTTTAGTGTACGTTCCTTATATCCCAGGGCAGTCAGTCTTCAACGCGAAGGTATGTAGAAACAGGTCTTTAAACTGTTTCACCAGATTAAAAAAGGAAGGAAAGAAAAATTGCAACAAGGATGCCTGTTGTTAGGTGTAGTTTAGAAAGTGATGAAGTCACTCTCGAAACCCAAAAAGAATACTGGACGCAGTCTTGTTTTCAGACTGACACTACCCGCTTAGAGAGTGGATTTGCATAGGTTTTTATTTACCAAGATACAGGTGTGAATAGTTCTTCTTTCTACTGGGTCCAGAAAATCCCCACAGTAGAAGATACAAGAGCTGTCATTTCAGATCCACCACAATCATCTTTTGTGCCTAGAGGACCATTGGTCTTTAAGTGCAACTCTTGTAGTTTCTCCTTATGTGACAGCATGAAGAAACCAAAGGAGAGGGTATTGGGGAACAGGGTGCAAGGGGTGGCCCGTTAGAGAAGAAAAAAGGAGAGTGTGAAAGAGCTAGAGCTTGCATTTCACCTTTTGTTTCGTGGTCCTCAGCCTTTACTCTGGAGAGCAAAGCAAAAGTGTGGTGTGTAATGTTAGCTTGAGCATATAGCCTACATAATAATTTGCTTGCTTCACAAGTGGAGAATATGAGATTATTGGATAATATTAAGGTGTAGTTATTAAGATTAGATTCATGTATTGGAGAATTTATTTTATGTTTTATTTTGTTTTGTTATGTATGCAGTACAGGCTCTACAGAGTCTCACTACAAAAGTAGATCCCATTGTAGTGATCTTCCTGTTTTCAGCTTCCCAAGCGCTGGGATTACAGGCGCATGCCACCACACCCAGTCTCAGTCTCAGTACGCCCCAGTGGCAGGGCTGGCATGGCATGAGAATTGTTTTAGTTCTAGAGGTACAATGAACAAGACCCATGGCACAGAAGCTGGGAATCACATGTCACCTTAGTACTAGAATGAAAATTGCAACTGTCCTGTGGGAATTAGGTGCTCAACAAATGGTCTGATTGTGAATACCATTTTGTTAAAGGGCACATTAATATTTCTCCAAACTCTTGATGTTTATGATTGATCATGATTGAAGAATGGGAGTATTTCTTTCCAGTAGTAATTTTGATTGTGGATTCTCAACATATTTATGTCAGTAATTACTCCCTTCCCCCAGGTACCTGGATAGCATGAAGGGAAGCCTTAGATGATTGTGCACAGGTATGAAGCAGACATCGTTTGTGCAGGTGGCAGCCACGCCATGTGTCCAATGGCTTCAGAATATGTACTGTTTTGCAGGGCTGCTAAACCTGTGTATCTTGGCTCATTTTATGAATGTGTGTAGCAGTGGTCTCAGTTTTAACCTGAAGTTGTGTCAGTGAGTGTTCAAGCTAGGATAGGGGAAAGGGTGACAGGTTGTCTTGGGGGAATGAAGGGTCCTTTTGGACAGGAAACTTGGATTTTGGTGGGTCTTTTGACTAACCAACAAGTTGCCTTTCTACCAAGTACTTGTCCTCCTCAGGAACATAAAATGGATTGCGATGGAAAATTATTTGTTTTTTTTATTTTATTTTATTTATTTATTTTCTTTGTTTCATAACTTTGGTTTGTTCATTTATTTATTTTTTATGGCTGGCTCACTTACCCTAAGGGCAGGGCTGGCGCAGCATGTGGTGCCCAGGGGTTGAACCGTGGTCCCTGCAGCTGCCTAAGCTTTCCTAAGCAGGTGGTTTCAACCACTGAGCCATCCTGCCGGGCCCTGGAAAATTATTTGCAAATACTGAAAGACTTTTTTTTTTTTTTTACGACAAGGTCTTCCTCTGCAATCCAAGCTGGGCTTCAACTCACTATGTAACCTAGGTTGGCCTCACATTTATGGCAGACCTCCTGCCTCAGCCTTCTGAGTGTTAGAATTACAGGCATGTGCCAATCCTGTCTGGCCATACTGAGAAACTTGGTATGGCAATAGGGCGAGAGCAAAATGCTTTCACTTTCATACTGAACCCCCTTTCTCTAGCTCTTTTGTGATTGAGACATTGGCAGGCTGAAAAAAATGTGAGCCAGTGTTTGCCATGCAGGGTGCTACAAAAACATGAGAATGTGCATTTTGTGATAAGTATAATAATAATAATGGGTGTAGAATATGATTCAACTAGAAAACTCCCATACCTGCTCGTGATGGACTTGCACAAGGCATTCTGTGGGATGACATATTTGTGTGTGTGTGTGTGTGTGTGTGTGTGTGTGTGTGTGTGTGTGTGTGTGTGTAGTGTCTCTAAGAAACTACAGTAGTTCTCTGGGACACTGAAGTCTGCAAGTTCTGTCACTTACTATTCAGGTGCATGAAACTTGCAGTTCTGAATGTTGACCCTAAGTTAACAGGAAACAGGGTATCTAATGTCTGACTCTAAACAATTTTTGGTAACATTGTCTGTTAGTCTGGTATTCATTAAAATACAGTAGTTCAAGTGAGTGGAAGTATATGTGACCTGTGCTAAATGATTTTTTTTTTGGTAAAAGTTAGCAGTTTACAATTGCAAATCCAGATGATAAAATAGCCCTCACTACTGTCTTATGTCTACCTCCAAAGTTATATCTATATTTTTAGCTATCTAAGAAAACAATTTAGACAGAACCACTTAGAAACGGTGACAGCCAGTGACAGGAAATGCTGGTTGCACTGGTCTTCAGAACTCAGTGAGACCACAGCTGGCTGATTTGCTTTAAACTTCCTGTTTGGGGGCTATTTGGGTCAAAAGTAGCAGTGTTTTCCATATAGAGTTTTTTTTTCTATATTTCATAAAGGCCACATTAAGTCTGTCACTAGACTGCTAGTTTTGTATAATTTTATGGACTGTATCATATGGTTTGAGTTTAATTTGGAAGGCAGTGCTTTTACAGTCAAGATCTCCTCCCCGACATATACATATGTAGCTTTGGGGTCTGAGCTTGCTTGGGCCTTCAAAAGTTTATGGCTTTATTTACACAATAGTGATTGCTGAGGAAGGCATTTCCTGCCAGTTAATGACTGGTTGAGAGGACCAACAGTCCAAGGCCAGAGAGAGAGGAGCATTCATTAAATGCCACAAAGGATCCAGGCCATTTTTTGTAGGAAGTGCTGGGAAGAAAGTGAAACTGCGTTCTGCTCTTTGAAGACCCAAGAGTCATGAGGGCAGAGGTAGCTCTGCATGTGGGTACCACTGGTACAGAGAATGGAGTTGCTTTTCCTGATGGGCATAAATTAATTCTTTCCCATAGATTGCCAAATTACTAATTGAATGGGGAGGGTGTTTCCTTCAGGCAAATGGCCCAGCGTAGAGGGGTCAGATGAAGCTGAGGGCCCTGAACATGCCCTGAACTGCCTGAATGTGTTGTATTCAGAGGTGTTATAGACACTTTAAAAACCTAGGAGATCACATGATTGAATGTCTTAATTGGTTGAATAACAGATCTTCACTAAAATGGACAAAAACTTGGAAAGAAATGGAAAAAATGGTCTTTTATTCAAGGTCAGCTTAGCAAGGTATTCATTCTCTATTTTGATGTCCTGACTAATATAATAAAGGTAAATAATATACATGAATAGTGTTTTGCCTTTTAGAAAGCACCTTCAAGAGCTGTATTACTGTATGAACCATTTAGCCCACAACATTCCTAGGAAACAATTTTATTCCTCAGTATAATTCTTGCCTGCTATAAAGCAGCTGAGGTGTGAAGGGTTTGGCATTGATTTAGAGCAAAAACAGAATTAAGACCAAGGTTGGGTTCACATGCAAGAATCACTGACTTCCTCGCCTGTCCTTCACTCCCCTAGTTTCCTGTGTCTACAATTTAATGACAAGTTGAATGTTTATAAAAGATAAACATCTGTTCTGAGTTGTTTGTAGTAGGTATCTCCACATATAAAAGGTTGTAAGACATTCCCCAACCCTACAACTAGACCTGTTCTTTTACCTTGAAATTTTAATTTCTTTCATATCCTTCATACGTGGTGGGGGAATATCAGGAGTGGGTTGGGCCTCTCAAATAGAAGCAATCACCGAAGGCTGACACCTGGACTTCTTCATGGGATGGAATAATCTGTTATGTGTTGAAAAAACCAAATACTAGGTTTCACATGAGTCTGGCAAATGTCATTATATGCGTTTTAAATATTCAGTAATCCGCTGGGCATGGTGGCGCACGCCTGTAATCCCAGCACTCGGGAGGCTGAGGCAGGAGGATCGATGTGAGTTCGAGACCAGCCTGGGCTACAAAAGTGAGTTCAAGGCCAGCCAGAACTGCATACTGAGACCCTGTCTCAAAAAGACAAAAAAAAAATTCAGTAATCCAAGAATTGCTGATTCTTACCAGTTCACAAAAGTGAAAAGGTTTTCTGAAATTCAAAATGCTTTACAGAAATGCTCTATAAATAAGCTATATGCTCATTGAAATTATTATTAGATGATACCTTCAACAGGTTTATAAACATGAAAGTGACTTATGAACTTATCATATATATATATTATATATGAATTGTCATATATATGTATATAATTTTGTTTTTGTCCATTGTTGAGTTTAAATATTAAGGTACACTAATAACTTGGCACATCAGATTAACATCAATATTCTGACTTACAAACTCTTTTATTTTATTTTATTTATTTATTTATTTATTTATTTGGGACTGGAATTTGAACTCACGACCTTGCACTTGCCAGGCTGGCACTTGTTCCACGGAGCTATCACCCTGGCCTTACAAACTCTTTTGAGCTAAATCCCTACAAGATTTTTCTAAGAATATATCCCAGTGGCTGGAACATTAACACTCATGTATAATTAGCAGTGCACGTACATTTAAGTGATTCCAAGATCTTTGAAATAGCTTATTCTGAGAAAATATTCCTTCTGTTTTCTTGACAGGGTCTTTTTAGCAAACTTTTTTATAGTTAACCCAAAGATCATGTTTTGAACTGGCTCACCTTTGCTTGCCGCAGTCTGAACTATGCATATCAATATAAAATGAAGATTCACTCTTCCTTTTTAATTTTTTGTTTTATGTATTTCATACAGGGACTCACTACATTGCTTGGATTCATAGTGACTCTCCTGTTTTCAGCCTCCTTAGTCCTGGAATAACAGGAGTGTGCCTCCGTGCCCAGTCTCGGGGGCCAGCATGGTGCCCAGGGCTCAGGGGCCAGCATGGTATGTGGTATGAGGGTTCAAACCTGGGTCCTTGCACTTACCAGGCAGGTGCTTAGACCACTGAGCTATCTACCCAGCCCTCAGATTTGCCCTTCTAATTTGGATCTAACAATATTGCCTTGGGGATATTAGAAAAACCTATTGCTTCTATCTTGGGAGCTTTTGAGTGTTAGGCAACAACTCATTAACATATACTTGTATCCATTTATTAGGTTGTGATTAATATTTCTTTTAAATGAAATTACATAAAATTTGGTGAGACTATTATTTAAAAATCTGTGTACATGTGAAGTATAACAATATGAACATTTAGATATATTTTTTAAAATTATTACACATTGTTCTCTTTAAGTGAGTTCCCATCCTGCAATGAGGTCTTTAAATGAACTGGTTGCTAAGTGAGGAATTATATATAGTATGTATGTTGCAATATTCAGGACAAAGAAATGGTCAAAGGAAATCTGACATGATGACTTTGCTTTTGTTTGAGTAACTGTAACATTTAGTACAGTACCAAGTAACAGAATATGTAGCTACAGTATTGTATAGTACAGTCACAAAAAGATACAGTATTGTATAAACAAGGTGGACAGTACTAAAAAAAAAAGACATTGAGGCTAAAAAAACAAGATATACAAAAGTGTACTAAAAAGAACGCATAAATCCAAGCAATGGGTTGTAAGTGTGAACAGTGCAGGCTGTTAAATGGGAAGTACCTGTGCAGTAAGGGACACATGGCCATTAATTGCCCTCAAGACACTCCGTCTTGCTTTTCAACACACTTGCGCAGTCATTCTTGCTACTCTCTGAAGTAGTTCCTGAAGTCCTATTTTATAAACGTCTTTAGTTGCTTGGTGGTGGCTGCCTAGTCTTCCTAAATGGATTCGAAACATTGGCCTCTTATGGTCATTTTTGATTTTGACAAAGAGGCAGACATCTTACAATGCTGGATCAGGCAAAAAAGGTGGCTGTGGATTACAGTAACTTTGATATAAGCCTGCGTTTCTGTTGGAAGGCTCTCAGTGTTCAGTATACTTTTTAAAATCATACTTGGTAAGGACACAAACAAGACCTTTCAGAACCGCTTCAGAAAGAGAGGGAAGCAATGGCATAAGTTTGTTTGAAATGAGAGACAGTTGATTTTTTTCTTTTTTGAATCAGTAATTCACTGTGTATCTTGATACCCCTTATAGGTACTGAGTAAGGGTTTATTTATTTATTTATTTATTTATTTTTTTGTCTTTTTGAGACAGGGTCTCGCTATGCAGTTGAGGCTGGTCCTGAGCTCACTTTTGTAGCCCAGGCTGGTCTCGAACTCGCACCAATCCTCCTGCCTCAGCCTCCCGAGTGCTGGGATTACAGGCGTGAGCCACCACGCCCGGCATGAGTAAGGGTTTAAATCAGTGGTGGTCAGCCACATGCTACAGCAGGCTGCCAGCTATCATTAAAAGCTCTAAAAGATTTGCCATCACTAGCTTAAAATGTACTTTTTACTATTTGCTACTGTGGAACGATTTAAAAGGCAATATTTTGACAAGAATGAATTCAAGCTGCCCTCGTTGAAGACACTATTTTGGTAGTTTATCACATAACCCAGGCTGCGCTCTGACTTGGGATTCTCCTACCTAAACCTCCCAGGATGCTGAAATTACAGGTGTGCACATCATGCCCATCTTCGTCTCTATCCCTGTCTCTGGCCTGTGCCTGTGCCTCTCTCCCTTCCCCTCCCTCTTTTCCTCCTCCTCTCTCTCTCTCTCTCTCTCTCTCTCTCTCTCTCTCTCTCTCACTGACATAACAAGCCATACTGGTTAAGTGCCTTGATGTCTGTTTTTCAGATATCTAGGATACTAATGGAAATGGAGCCCACAAGTAGAGAGTAAAAAAGATTTATTACCCAATTAGATATGAAGTTGAGTGTAAATATAATTCATTAGGAATTTGGAATTATCTGTAGTAGCCTGGACAACATAACCATATTCTTTTGAATTAAATAATTGTTTTGGGCAAGAGAAATAATTCTTTTTGGGGTATAATTATTATGTCTCCAGTAGAACCATAAGAATTTTGTCTTTACCCTCCCTTGACTCTTTGCTCTGTACTCTCTAGGTGCCCTTAAATCCCTTTCTGCCCCGTATATGTTGGATTCCTTCCCAAAGGTTGCTTCCTGTGGACATCCCTCAGAGTGTTACAGAAGGGCTGCCTTCTCAGCTCTGAGGACTTTAGTGCAATTAGGCTTTTGAGCAT
This sequence comes from Myocastor coypus, assembly GCA_004027025.1. NCBI lineage: Eukaryota > Metazoa > Chordata > Mammalia > Rodentia > Myocastoridae > Myocastor > Myocastor coypus. Next base: position 53,814 of record PVJA010008462.1, read on the forward strand.
AGATATTAGTCATTAAATTTAAGTTACAGTTCTGAAAATAAAATACCATCTCAGCCTTAATGAGTTAGTAACTAAATTCTATGATTGGAAATGTGTTTGTAATTCCCACTTCAGATATACCACATTTAAAACTTATTAAGAATTGAGAAAGACTTACACATCTAATGGCTATATAATTAGCAATCAATTTATGAAGTGAGGTGTAAAACAAATTAAGTACATAAGAGAGTTCCACCAAAACCAAATAACAAATGAATCAAATTGCCCAGGACCCCAGAACCGTTATGTAATATGTTATTCATGGTGACGAACACATGTAGATGGGTGATATTAGATGCATTTGTAGACCCTAGGAGGGATAGTTTTAACTATTTCTTATTCTGTTTGTTAAAGTGATTTGGAAAGTGGTTGTACATATGTTCTGGGGCCAGAGCCTTTTATCCTTATCTTCTACTTCACCGTAACCAAGGTTTACAGATTAGCACAGGAGGAAGATGAATAATGTGTGAATGGTTTGAGTGTAATTCAAAATTTTCAGCCGCAGCTAGCATGTAGTTGACTGTGTAGTGTAGGTAAACAAAGTTAGTCATTGTTTGGAGATGTCAGCTTCATTTTTTTAAGTATAGCCTTCTGAGTTTTTGCTGTGGAATACTAGGAAACTTTATAGTGAGAAGCAAAAGTTACATGAGAGGACTGCCGAAGACAGAAAAGCCTGGTGCTATCATTTATTTCATGCCACAAACTAGCTTCTCTTAGTTGGCTTGGGAGTAGTATTATGATTTATTTTTTAATCCACCTTTTCCATTCCACTTGCAACTTCAGGGGCACAGAACTCATGACCTTTAACAGGTGAGTTTGTTTTATTCATCATGAAAGTATTTCTCCCAGGAAGCAATGAGGCCATGGAGTCCAACTTTCTTCTAGAAAGGCAGAGGAAGAAGTAAGGGGTTGGGGAGATGCAAGCTTTGCTGCTCTTCTGCTTGGTCTATTCCTTCAGTCACATTTCGCATTTTTGTAAAACCCCAGAGGCCAAAAGTGTTCAGATGCTAATATTGCTGTTAGTAGTCAGTCCTCAATGATCATTGTGGAAAATCCCTGGTTCCTTGGAATTGTAGCTGGCGGTGATCAGACTTAAGATTAGCGCAACCCTGATCATCCCATCTCTGAAGAGAGCTGCTCACACTGTTTCTCAGAACAGAGAATGATTAAAACGGAACAAAGCAAAACACTTGCTAGGAGTGGCAGCTTTCAAAAGTGAAAATAAGTTCGATTTCCTTAGATCCTTATAAAGGGAATCTTGTGAAGCCTGTACCCAGACTTCTGAGATTTTGTGCTTCTAACTTTCTACAGTAGGGCACACTTAAGAAATGGAAAGACAAAAAATAAGGTCATCAATCAGTGCTTTTGCGCCCTTTCAGGTCTCCTTTTTTGTGTTTTGGTGTGAATAGTGCTGCAGCACTGAAGGATTTGTCTTCAAGGCTGTGACTTTCCTTGACACTTCCTCTGCTGGCTGACCCAGGCAGAGTGATATTGGCTCTTGTGCCACCTGGGTGGCAGGAAATCCAGTGTTTACAAACACCTCCACCTCCACAATGTATTATACTTTTAAAACGATCTCAATATCTGTAGGCAGGAGTTTATATATATAGGAATAAAATTTGAACCCCTATTTTCACACTCAATAAACATGTCTTATAATAGGTGTTTACTCAGAGTCAACTGACATTTATTGAACAATTACTGTGTGCCAGATGCACATACTAGCTAGTTTCACTTTGTTAGGACAAAATTTTTTCCTTTAGTAGTGAAATGCAGTTTGTTCTACCAAGGCTGTGTCTGGCACCTAACAGATATCAGGGTAAAGGTTGTACACCTACACCCCACCCTCCACAGCACACAGTAATTTCTTCTTCACCTTTCAGGGACTGTCTCATGGACCCTGGCCTGCTTCTTCCACCAAGGAAGACTTTTGTTTCCTCATAAGTCAAAACAGTGTTATTGTGTGATCTGCTTAGATATAAGCAGATGCTGGTTTACCTGTATGGGGAACAGTGCTTCAGTAGGGTGGAGGAACAGAAAGAGCTTGAGAGGTGGGTGAAGAACAGAGAGCTGGAAATACGAACTGTGCTACCTTGTAGAACAGTCTCAAGCAGTGAGATTACAGATGGCAGGGATTATACCAGGGAAAGATGCTGGCAGTCATCCCAAGAAGGGGCCAAGTTAACACAAGGAGAGCAATGGACTAAGGAAGCATTTTGTTTGTTTGTTTTTTGTTTCTTGTTTTGTCTTTTTGAGACTGGGTCTCACTATAATGTTCAGGCTGGCCTTGAGCTCACTTCTATAGCCCAGGCTGGTCTCAAACTCGCACTGATTCTCCTGCCTCAGCCTCCCAAGTGCTGGGATTACAGGCGTGCACCACCATGCCCAGCTTGGAAGAAGCTTTTGGGTCACAGAAACAGAGAGGGAAAAGAAAGTTGCTAGACAAGGGCTATCAGAAAATCCTACAGAAATTATATACACAGAGGTCAGTGGTTCTGGAGTTGAAGAACTTATTAGTCACCTTTGAGGATTCCCTAGGCCATTTTCCTGTGGGTAAATGAAAAGCTGCGAAATGAAAGTGGTAATAATGACTTGGTGCGGTTTAATGAGGAAAAATGAGCAATGTTACAACTTCACAAGAAAACTGAATCAAAGGAAGAGAGATATTTGGTGCTTTTACAGTATGAGTGACTTAGATGTATTTTCCTGGCTGAACTGAAAGAGGCAGAAGTGTTTATAAAATGTCCACCAAGCACAGTTGTCCATTTGCCCAATGTATCTGTTATATGCACAGTTTTACTTGTGCAGTCTGATTAAGGAATAAAACTGTTGAACTTACATTTGTGGTCCTGTTCATTATTTTTGCCTTTAAGGTATAGGATTAAACTTTTAATTAAAAAGCTGGAAAAGTTGGAATTCGTCCCTGCCTCTGAAAAATAAAGACAGTAGTGTTCAGCCAGTAACAGGTAAGACTATTTTTAAATGGCTTATGAAACAAGACGATGCTACTGTGTTAGGAAAGATATGATTGACAGCTTTGTGTAGCTCAGGCTCAATGAAAATGTGAGGATGGAAAGGCTGTATAGAGTGAGGATTAGAATATGAGTACCAAGAATTAGCTCTTGTGCTGGGATTTGCCTTGAGACTAGGATTCACTGTCAGTCCTCAATAACGGAAGTTTACCATTTAGCAGATTCCATGTGTTGCATCTATCAACTTCAGTTTTTTCATAAATGTTATATTTCAATGTGTAATTTAAAAAATCTTCAGGCTCATGCTTAATTCCCCTCGTTTTAATCACCCACTGTGTTTTCCTATACAGAAAAATTCATTCTCTTGCTATGTTTACCAACTGATGATTATTGGTGAAAACAAATTTTAACTTGTGCATTGATGTTGATGTGTGGGTTGATACTAGTCCCATGGAAACTTGGAGGTTCTTAAAGTTTCTATTTACGCCAAGGGGGAAAATGATGTAAATTTTGTTCCTTGCTGAAAAACATGAGCGTTTGAAATCATTGTGGAAGTGCTGATTATCAAAACTAGCATTTTCTAAACTGTATGTTTTGCCACATGTTCCCGGGATAAAAGCTTTCTCAGGTGGAGTGCCTGAGAATATATGATTGAAAGAGCACCACATTCTGAGAATTAAATTGCACAAAAGCAGCACTTCTCAAAATATATATACGTGTATGTATGGCATGTGTATGTATGTGACTGTGCCAGTGTGCATTTGCATTTTTGAGTTACAGATTTTTTTATATTGTACTTCATGTTCCTATGCAAACATTACTTCTTGATAGGAATTTAAGAAGACTAGATCAACAGGCAACAAATGGTTCAAAGTCACCTTAATCCCAGGAGAACACATTGCTCAAAATGAGAAATAGCTTAGATTTAAAGATTTTCCTCGCACCAGGGTAGAATGTTCATTAAATTTGTTTCTGAAATGACTACAAAAGATTTCGCTTTTAATTTTTTGACTACGAGTGCTTGTTTCAATTTCTGTCTTTTGGGAGGTTCGTGCATGTAACTTGTACTGGCAAGCACTGTAACAGGTTTAAATTTTGTTCGTATCACATTTTAGTGGAGAATACAAAATTTTATACTATCTGAAATAAACAATCAATATAGTTTAACATTTACATTATAGAGTGTATGCTTTACTTTGTTAAAAAAGAAAAGACTATTCAGTACATAATAATGTAGAAATAAGTTATCCTCGTAATCTATGCAAGCCTGTAAGCAAGGATTTGTCACAGTTTGACCGTGGCATACCAAGTGCCAGCCCCACCCCTGGGGCACACTGACATGGAGATTGACACTGGGCATGGTGGTGTATGCCTGTAATCCAGGCACTTTGGGGGTCTGAAAACAGAGTCACTAGGAGTCTGATCTACATAGTGAGACCCTGTAGACCCTGTATCTCCTGTCCAGAATGCATAAAAAAAGTTTGAGCTATCCTTCATAGGAATTTCAGCCCTTCTTTTAGGATTTGCTTTCTGATTTATTACTATTATTATTAGTTTACTAGAATCAGTATAAAGAAAAATGTGAATTTATGAATATATACCTTTGGGGGTTGATGAATATTAATAATCTACATTCTTCTAATCCTTGTGATAAAACTACATCTTTTCCTCTTCCTCTTCAAGACAGTGTTGTGTCATACAGCTCAGGCTGGCCTTGAGTTCACAAAGTAGCCCAGGCTGGCCTTGAGCATGCAAAGATCATCCTGCCTCAGCCTCCTAAATGCTATAATTATAGGCATGTGACACCACCCCTGGTATAAAGTTACATTTTGAAAAACAAGATGTATACACTGAAATCAAAAGAGTTAAAGAAAAAAGAATGTATTTCCCTAGCAGCATAGGCATATAGGTATACGATTACTTTTGCAATGAATACCAAAGAAATAAGGACTTTTTTGTTGAGCTTGAAGCGGGAAAGTTCCAAGAAGGAAGACAAAAGTGTAGGATGGAGAGCATTTCTTTAAAATGCTTTTTCATAAAAGCCTTTGCCTCCATCTGTACCCACCTGCATAAGTCAAAGAGTAATATTTAAGATGCAAACTAATTTGTCTTTTACTTTTAATCTTATTTAATGTATTTGGTACAGGGTCTTACTATGCAGCTCAGACTCATAGTGGTCCTCCTGTCTCGGCCTCCCTAGTGCTGGGATTACAAGCATGTACCACCACACCCAGTTTTGGTGGTCAGTACTGCCAGCCTGGGCTTCTTGGGTCACTGTGGCATTTTTTTCAGCAATAAAATGTGTTAGTCACTGTACCTTCCTTAGAAAGCATATTACGTATTTATTGTGTGTTTATTATGGGATGTCCTAAGTGAATACTATTCCCTCCCTTTTTGCAGCAGGTACACTCTAAAATACACACAAGGGTAGCTTCAACTGCTTTTTCAAAGTTTGATAGTGCCTTGCCATTATATTACAAATATTTTTGAGATACTGATGTAAAATGTATCACTTAATAATACCTCTTAATATAAATGTAAATATAAATATAAAATTGATAAACACTTTTTAGTTTCAGAGTGAGCCTATCTTTGGAATAACTCACTAGCAAGAAAAAAAGAAAATAAAAGGAATATTAAGATCACATTAAGAAGTGACAGAAAGAAATGACGTGATTTTTTTTGAGACAAGGTCCCATTATGCAATTCAGTGTGGCCCTCTGCTCACTTTTGTAGCCCCCAGGCTGGTCTCAGACTCCTAGTGATCCCTGTCTCAACCTCCCAGTTCTGGGGTTACAGGAGTGCGCCACCATGCTTGTTCTGCTAATTTTGAACGAGTTTTCAGTTTTTGTGTCAGTTGGTGTTTTTGTAGTACAGAATGACTTCACTCATCGTGGGGAACCTGTGCACATGCGCAGCAGATCCTCACTCCTTTTCTGTCTCTTCCCTTTCCATCCCTGCTTCTCCCTCCAACCCTGGTTCCCCTTCCCATTTGCAAAAGCTCTATTTCCGTTTTTTCTCAATTTTCTTTTTTTAAGCCCCCTTTTCTTTCCTTTATACCCTCCTCTCCCTATCTCTTGTTGCCTTTCCCATTTGAAAAACTATTTTCTGATATAGGGTGGATATTCCTTATCTGAAATACATGAGCAGAAAAGTGTTTCACATTTGGGCTTTATTAAAATTTTGAAGTACTTTCATATACCTAATGAGATCTCTTGGGGAAAAGATTCAAACTAAACTCAAAATTCATTTATATTTCCCTTATACCTGACACACATAGCCTGAAAGCAATTTTATGTAATTTATTTAATGACTTTGTGCATGAAACAGAGTTCCATGAGTGGAGCTTTAGACGTGAGGCATCAAAAATTGTTGGATTTGGAGATTTCAGGTCTTGTACTTTTGCATAAGCAGTGATGCCACTTAGCCTGTAGTAACAGGTGCTTGTTATGTGCTTGATTGGGTAAGCAGCTTGCACACCCTCTCTCATTGACTCCTCCCAACAACTGTGTGACGTTCTTCTTTTCATTTGTCTCCTTATTCCACTCCTTTTTACAGATTAGGAACCTAGGGGGATGGGGCAGAGACAGACTGAGAGAGAGGTGGAGAGACACAGAGGGGCAGAATAAGAGTAAGAGACAGAGACAGAAGGGAACAGAGGTGTGGACAGAGAGAGATACAGAGACAGCGAGCGAGCCATGTGCCCAGTGCAACTAAGCAGAAGCATCACAATTGGAACATAAAACTGTAACCTCAATGTCTGTGTGCTTATAACTCTTATGGCTATATTATGAAAATATAAAATTAGATTCATTAGGGCCTTATGCTTACTACTTGTGACTTTCACAATGTTTTAGTCACGTATAACTGGGCATTAAATAGTTAGTAAGCATTTGAAATGACTAGAGGCTGCAGGTGTTTTTCTTTTTTTTTTTTTTTTTTTTTTTTTTTTTTTTTTTTTTTTTTTTTTTTTTTTTTTTTTTTTTTTTTTTTTTTTTTTTTTTGGTGGTGCCAGCAATTGAACTTGGGACCTTGGGCTTGCCAGGCAAGCACTTATTCCACTGAGGTATCTCCCAAGTCTAGGCTGCAGGTTTTATAATGTTTTCTGAGTTTAAGAATTATGATAGTTGGAAGTGGAGAGGAAAAGGCATCATTCAGTTATGGATATAGTGATATGGGGTGAGTCAGCTTGGCATAAGATTGGGTGGGCAGTTACTGTGCATGGTTCAGACCTTTACATTTTAAGGTTTTGTATGTGTGCAGAGTCTTACTATGCAGCTCAGACTTCTAGTGATCCTCCTGATTTGTGCCTCCCTCGTGTGAGGATTACAGAGGACCCGGGGCAGGTCTGGAATGGCATGTGGTGTCAGGAATCAAATCCTGTCCCCTGTGCTTACCTAGGCAGTCACTTAGTCTGCTGAACTATTCTGCTGGCCCTTACATTTTAAATTATGGTGAGACTTGTCTTTTTTTTTTTTTTTTGAGTGGTATTCTTTAATAGTTTCAGTTCCTGATACTTTTATCAAAACTATTTGAGAGATTGTAAGTAGTTGAATGCATGGAGCTTATCCACAGAACCACATAAAGGAACACGTGGAGTTTTCTCTCTCACATTTGATCAACTAATTCTTTTGCATTTCACTGGACTTTCCATACTATCTCCAGATGGGTTTCATTTTTGTTTTCTTTTCTATGTATTTTTTGGATATTTATTATTCATTCATCATATTTAGCACATGCGATGAGTCAGTCAGGTTTTTAGGTGCTGAAGATATAATCCTAAGAAAATATTCAAATAAATTTTAATATTGACATATGAAACCTAGATTCCTTTTTATGAATTGAACATCATACAGCATCGTTATCTTTATTGCTCTGAATACCCATCTGCAGCCTAATCTTTTTTTTTTTTTTTTTTTTGTCTTTTTGAGACACGGTCTCGCTATGCAGTTGAGGCTGGCCTTGAGCTCACTTTTGTAGCCCAGGCTGGTCTCAAACTCGCACCAATCCTCCTGCCACCACGCCTGGCTACAGCCTAATCTTACTGACTTAAAAATTATATTGACTGACATAGAAAAAAAGGCCCAAATATCCATCAGTTGATGACTAAGTACACATAATGATACATACAATTATATATTATGTATTATATACACTATATTGTGTAATATGTCAATATATGTCACATCACATAATATATTATATACTATAATATATAATATATAATGCATATAGATATAGTTGGCATTTATATATAATGCAATGTTATAATAAAAAGAAATGACAAGTGACTATGGGGTATAATATAGGTGAACCTAGAAGATGTTACCTGGCTCCAAAATCCATGTAATATTTGATTCCATTCATCTGAAAAATCCAGCATCCATAGAGATAGATATACATTATTGGTCATATCGGAATGGAGGCATAGTGGTGGATATGAGAATATCTGTAAATATACTCAGCCTTTGAAATTCAACTTTTTTAAAAGACAACTTATATGGTATGCTCTTTATGTGTCAGTAAACCTGTTTCTACAAATTGCACTGTGATGAAAATTATATTCCCATTTTAAGAATCAGGAAAGTTAGTAAACAGATAAATGAAGAGAACTGTTGGTTTATTATATAGAGAAGCAGTGGACATAAGCAGCTATGGACTGAAACAGCTATGGACTCTCATTCCATGAGATTTAAAAGGAGAAAGTTGCCCTCTTACCTGAATGAAGTCCTACACCGGCCATCCTCTTTCTTAGGGATACCTTCCTTTTTGGTCCCACAGTATACTGGGAAATCTGCCATGTTGCCTGCCCTGTGGACCAAATCTTTGCTTTCTTACCATCTAGCAAAATGCTTTCCATATAGCAGATGCTCAGTAATTCCTTTGGTTAAACAGGTATGTGTAGAGAACTTACTAATATGAGGAACTGAGCCAGAGCCTGAGTAAGATGTAGCCTTAATCCCACGGCGAGCCAGCTGCTAAGTACCACTTCCACTTCACGTGGGCTGATACATTGGGTGAGGAGGCTGGATCCATGAGTACAGTTCCGTGTCTGGGTTTATCCTTTCAATTAGTTGATGTGCACGTCCCATCTAGGCCATTTCCCCCTCACTTCGACAACCCAATAACCAGATGTTTACTCTTCACTAACAGTCTGCCAAATGCCCATATCTTTTGATATTGTCTATGCATAAAATGCACTTACATATTTTATTTATAGTTAAAACTCAGAGCTGTTATTAATACTGCTTAGAAGCTCCAGACGTTATTTTATAAGTAGAGCTTTGAATAATATTTGATATTTTTAAAGTACATGGATTCTTTGTGTCCAGTCCCTGATAATAAGTCAGTACATTGTAGATTCCGTGTGTACACTTTAGTGCCCAGAGCAGGTGGTGGCACAGACTAGCCATTGACAACAGCCATTCGGGACTGTGCCTAGATTAGACCCAAGGTGTTCTGGTGCGTAAACGTGGACCCACTTCATGTGTGTGTATTCACTTGTCTATGAAATGAGAAGGACCATGTATACTGCCTTCCAGGATCGTTTAGAGTAGTAAATAAATTAGTATTGGCTGTTATTTTGATTCAACTAAGATTTCGTGATTTACAGCTCTTCCTCATAAATCATATCTTGTCCCCTTTAAATGACATTCAAGTCATTGGAGATTGATGTGAAGGTTTTTGCTATTATATATTCTCAAATATCTGTACTTGGCAATTAGAGGGCAGGTTTGCAGTTCCCTTATGCTCCTTTTACATGTCCACAGAGTTTTAGAAATCACTTGCCTGTCTCTTAATGTAACTTGATAAAATCTTGGTAATTCAAATGTTATCCCATGCCTGGGGATCCGTGTTTTTAGGACATTTGATGCAGGTTTGTTTTTTTTTTTTTTTTTTTTTTTTTTTTTTTTTTTTTTTTTTTTTTGTCTTTTTGAGACAGGTTCTCGCTATGCAGTTGAGGCTGGCCTTGAGCTCACTTTTGTAGCCCAGGCTGGTCTCGAACTCTCACTGATCCTCCTGCCTCAGCCTCCCGAGTGCTGGGATTACAGGCGTGAGCCACCACGCCCAGCTTGATGCAGTTTAAAATCCATGTGAAAGAAAGGATATAGTGACATTACATGATGCTATTCTGTTGGTCAGCCTTTTGATTTGCATATTCTTGTTTTTTAAAGTCAAGCTATAGTGTCATCAGAAAGTATTACTGACAGACAGCTTGACATACACGAAGTCATTGAAAATAATGACAGATTAACATTCAGTTGCTGCTTATGCCTTAGTGCAAGGTTACTGTAACCTTTCATCCTATTTTATATTTGTCCTTTTCAGTATAATGATGATATAGTTTATTTTCAGAATTAAGCACAGATAAAAGTGGTGTAAATGACATGGGGAAAACAGCTAGTTTGACACAAAAAATTGGAAGCCTCTTGTAACATTATGCTATATTTTCTGAGCTGCAGCTGAGCCCAGGTTTGGGGGTAGTTTCACTCTCTATGTCTCTGTCTTTCTCCCCTCCCTCTCTCCCTCCATCCCTCTTTCTCCCCTTTTCTGCCCTACCCTCTCCCTTTCTCTCCTTCTCCCTCCCTGTCCCTCCTGTTCTCCCTCTCTCTCCCGTTTCCTCTCTCTCTTCCTTTCTCCCCCCCCCCC
>PVJA010008463.1:0-64364 GCA_004027025.1 Myocastor coypus
TTAAAAATTACTAAACAATCAATTTCAATTTCTTAAATGAAACTTTATACAGTGTGGAAGAATAAGTCTTATTTTTTGAAATTATAAGACTAAAATACTTTGTCAATGTTTTCATATATGAATATTATGATTCTTTTCAAGAATGTTATTACAGAGTGCATAGGAATACCCTCTCCACTACTGTAGGCAAATTGATACCATCTCAATTGCCATCTTGTATCTTAGGAATGTTAGCATATGACAAGGATGTGAAACATGCTCATAATATTTACCATGGTTTTTCAACTTTCTTAAGAGTACCCGTACGTATTTCCAATGGATATTTAATGCCACGTACATAGATATGTGTTACACTTGCTGAGTAATCCCTCATAATTGGAAATATAGTCAACACTATGGTAACTATATGAAATACTGATGTGGAGGGCAATGGAGAAATAAGAGGAAAGAAATAGGAAATAATAGAAGAGATTGAAAGAAGTAAGTAATGAAAGAATGAAGATAACAAATGTGTTAAAGAACATAACAAGAAATTTTATTATAAAAATATCAGATTGAAGTCACCTATTTATAATTATTTAGTAGGCATTTGAGATGAAACCTAATTCCTTTCATCAGTGCAGGGGTAGCTGTGCTAAGTACTTAGAGGAATTTGGCCTTCAAAGAAATGAGGGCACTTGCCTATCACTGTTTGCTTGTATCATGCATTAGTTCTGTGACCTTGTACGCATTTTCAATTTTATTTCTACTGTTTATTATCAAAATTAAGTAAAATAAGATCCAAAATAAGTTGAAGCTTATACCATGTAACTGGTAGTTATTGTATTAATATTAGTCATCATTAATAATAAAAGAGCCAGTTCTGATTTAATCAATGAACAACAGTATCAACAGTTATATCATCTACAATATGGTCTACTCATATCTTTTCATGTTAACTGATCTTGAGCATGGTTATCCAGTTTTCTTTTGTTATTTATAAAGTGCTAACTTCATAGTAGTTTTATATACCTTAGAGGTCAAAAGGGCTAATTTTTAATGAAAATACAATCTTAATAGAATAAAATAAACAGTGTAAGCAGAGTCATGTCTCCTTAACCAGCACTGTGATAATTTCCTTCTTTATATCAAAGGAACTTAGAATTTTGGAAATATAAATAAAATGAGATGCTTATTTGTGACACTCTATACACTTCTCAGTGAGAACTAAAGTTACTTGGTGCACAACTCACACAGCAACATCTGAAGCTCAGGATACCTAACTTGGAGTCATAATATCTCTTCTACTACACTGGGACATTGCTGATGTTTAGTACACAGATTAGCTGTCAAGCAATAAAAAGTCTTTTGTCATATTTGTATTAAAGCAGCCATGATGTGGCTTGGAAGGTAACAGCCAACATAAGGTGGCCTCATCTGTGAAAAGACAGAGGTCATTGTTGGCTATTTCAGTGAGGTGACTTGAAAAAAAGGAGGGGAAGTGTCACACTCTGCATGAATCCTTGAAGTTTTTCAGGATAACACTCCATTAGCAATGACAAGATGCCATCTGTTAATGAACTCTTCCAGAAGAGAGCAAAAGCTGGGTATACCCAAGAACATTTTGCTGCAGTTGAACTAGTTCTCCAACCCCAGCCCTTGGCTTTGTGAGACATGCTAGCATATATCCATGGATATCCATATATCCATCACTGGTAAGCTTTCTCAGTAAACTTAATAAATGTCAAGGAATAAATTATGCATATTTCTACATTATAAGCTGCTACTTAAAATGTAATTAGTTATTCTACTCATAAGATAATACATCTAAATTACATGTTACTAGTGTTGTTTGCAATTTTATTCAGCAATGCAACTTTTTTATTATTTGGTAGAAAACTGTATATTTTGTAAGGTGTATGAAGCCATGGCCAGAAAAAAAAATGAAGTGATCAGTTTATGCATTCGTGTAAATTGCATCTTGCTGATTTCCTGGTAAAAATGGGAGAAATACAGAGCACGAAATCATGTGTCTGCTTGGATTCATGCATGCTAAATTTGAGAAATGTCAAAAAATAAAATATTTTCAACTTAGGACAGTGATAGCTTTATTATTTGAAATCTTTTTAATAAATATTTTGAGTGTGATTTTATAACAGAACTAATAACATAGAATGTTTATACTTATTATTTCAAGATAAATACATAATTTCTAGAATACTTATATGGGTAGGCTTATTAAGTATTTACTTATTTTAAAAATACATTTCACATAAAAATAACACGGGGAAATAAAAAGGTTAGTAGCACTATAAAATGTACCCAGGAACTTATGATAATACTGAATTTTAATCGAGATCTCTGCTCCTGAAAATATAAAATATTAAGAATTTTTCTTACCATTTTGAGTTCTGGGAACTACTCTACTAAAAAATTGTTTTTATATAATTTAAACAGTTCTAAAGTTTCCTCCTTGTATGCCTGTGACTTTTCTTTGATGCATGTATTAGGTGAACCACTAGTTAAAAATGATCAATTTTAAGAAAAACCTTAACTAAACTGTGTATGAAATTCTGGTACAAATATCTATGTTAGATAGCAATATAAGCAGTATACTATAATATAACAGGGATAAGCCCTCAAAGGAGCCAGTGCACAAAAGAGATACCTTGCTACTGTGGGGAGATAAATGCCTGAACTGAGGGTCGGACCTGAAGACGAAGATGAAATGCATGCATTCATATACTTTCCCTAAGGAAAAGCAACAGAGATTGATATTATACATGCACACCATCGCCTTGAGGAATCCAGGAAGAGCCAACACGCTATAGGTAAAGCCCCTGTTCTGTGTTGATACCCACTTGCTATGCAACTTCCTTCCCCATTTGATCCCAACTAAATCAGTGTTACCTGAGCAATTATACTTTTAATCTCACTGATTGGCCACAGTTTTGTTTCACCTCTTACGCACCTGCGAGTTCCTATTTTTCCTCACCGTGGTCCTTTCTTTCCTTGTTCTTTTGCTATACAAAAATCCCTATGAAAAGTGCGGACCTCTCTGTCTTTCAGGCAGAAGCTTACTTTCCCCAACACATATGTTTTCTTCTTATCCTCTGCTGTTCCTAAAATTCAGTCTTCAACTTTAGAGGACATGAACTCATCCTGGAACTGGACATCTAGCAGGTTGGGATTTCTTTCTCCTACATCTGTTCTGTCTTTCTTGTCCATTCTTAATCTGAAGTATATTCAGTCTCTCTGTAATCTGCCCACACCAAGATGCTTCACATCTAAAAGAGCCTGGTTTCAACAGGAAACATTCTGTGACACATTGTATAACCTTTCCACCTAGCGTCTCAATTCCCCAATCCCTCTCCTTTGTTTTCTACATTTATGATAAATATTTTTGTAGACAAGCCTTCAGAAGCAGAGACTGTCATTAGAATTTTTTTCTATTTTGATAAACATCTCCAGCTCTGTAATAGTTACTCCTTTCTTTCTTATGTAATAAGATCTCCCTAATTTTTATTTTTGGTAGTACATGTGTATGGTACATAACAATTGCATTCCTCATGAGTATTTGGTACATGAACATAAAGTACCTTATTTCTTTTGAAATATGATTATTAAAGCCTCTCCTTTACTGTGTCTGAATTTGCTTTTTGCTTCAGGTGAAGATGAATCACTTTCACGTAGCTTTCAGCCATGACACTTTGACAATACCATCAACTACTTATTATCACTAAACTTTGTCCTCAAAATCTGAAGCAAATTCTTATCCTCCAATGTTTAACGAATCATTTTGCCTTTCAAATATTCTAATATTAATTGTGTGCAGGTGTGTGTGGGTGAGGGTGAGACTAGTATGGCCTTCTTTCTGATGAAGCCTGACATTTTAATTATAATCAAGCAAAACTTTAACTTTTAATCAACATTGATAATAAATAAGACAATGAAACATTTATATAGTTTCAAGTACAACAAAAGGTACAACTTATGTTTTTCCAATCATATTTTAATATTTAATACAAATTCTGATAATCAGAAGAAAATACATAGCTAATAGCATTCATTTAGAGTAACCTGATAGAATACATACTCTTATCTTTGTTAAATTAGAAAATATGTGTGAGTAAAATGCTTCCCTTCAAGATAAAAATCAGTTGTAAGGAAGTCATTTTGAAAAAAAAAAAAAAAAAAAAAGTTCAGTGACACTGGGACCCAGTGCTACGGCCCGATAGTTATATCTTATATTAAAATGATTACCCATTTTAATGTTTAATGATAAGTCATTTTAAATGTGTGGTTCATTTTTTTCAAAGCTATGTTCTACTTTCAAGCCTTATCTGATTTGTTTGTGCTTGCTTCCACAATTTATCATGGTCAGTTAGGTTTTTGAACTATTTTCTAAGGTAGTTTGCTATATCACAATATTGCTATTCTTAGAGAGTTTAATGACAAAGTGCTAAATTTTAATATTTAGCATCACAAGTGGAAACCACAAGTGGAACTAATAATGGTCAGACCAAGGACCAGCTCCCATGGCTATGAATGTGATATGCATGTTTTCACCACTTACTAGTACTGGGCCCTGTTCTGTGAACAAGCTGTGAAATAGTTGTTTTTTGGGCAAGTTTTTAGAGAAAGAGAAACATGGAGACTGCAAAAGAAGTGTTTCCTTTGGGGCTGAATTACAGAGTTGCCTAGGACAAAGGACAAGGACTGTACCCCAGACTGATGCGGTTCTCCCGGCCTTGCAAATGCTGGTGTCTCCTTCAGACTTGTTCAATGACGATCTGCATGTTCACTGCTTAGACAACTGCCCAGTTTAGCTCTTGCTGCAGCTACTCCATGCTTGAGCCTCTAGTTCTGCCCAGTGAGCATATTCATCCATACTCCTGTGTAGGCTGTCACTACCTGGGCTCCACTACGTGCTTTCACCTCCCTGCTTCCCATTCCTGTTATTGCCTAAGATGCTCCTACTTTTATTTATTTATTTTTTGGTTCTTTTATATTTATTTGCTTTTTAAGATGTATTTGGTACAGGATCTACACAGTGGTTCTCAACCTCTCTAATGCCATGACCCCGCAATACAGTTCCCCATGTTTCAGCGACCCCAAACCAAAAAATAATTTTTGCGGCTACTTCAAAACTATAATTTTGCTACAGTTATGATTCAGAATGGCTTTAGGCGACCCCTGTGTTTTGGTCATTCAACCCCCGCCGGGGTAGCGACCCACAGGTTGAGAACCGCTGAGTCTTACTATACAGCTCAGACTTGCAGTGATCGTTCTGTTTTCAGCCTCCCATGTGCTGGGATTCACATTTGTTTATTTTGGAGAAGGCATTCAGCGGAACTAACCTATTACTTGTGATCTCCTTTAAAAAGTTGATTAGAAAAGAATTAGCACACGAAGAACTTTTTTTTTTTTTTTTTTTTTTTTAATGGTACTACTTTGCCTAACATCTTGCATAGTTCCATATCATTATATTCTAACCAGTTCTATACTGGGCTGGAATGTGACCATTCATTGTTTTAACTTTTCATATTCTCCTATCAAATGGTTTCTAGCATTGCTTAACTTTCAAGATTATTTATTTATTTCTTTTTTTATGTATTTGGTTGTGGCAGATTCTTGTTACACAGCTCAAACTCCTGGGGACCCTCCTGCTTTCCATCTCTCCAGCTCTGCACTTATATTCCTGCACGACTGTGCCTCGACTCTGGCCGGCTCAGCCCTGCCTGGGGACAGGGCTGACATGGCTTGTGCCTGAGACTGAACTGCAGTCACTGCCCTTGCCTAAGCTTGCCTACGCAGATGCTGTAGTTCACCAAACTATCTCGCCAGCCCAGAGTTTCAAGTTTTAAATTTGTATTTTCAGTCCACATATACTGCATAATTACAACACTATCTTTTCTAAAATCATATTCGTTAATTTATAACTGCTAGTTACAAAAATATCTATCTTAAAAAGAATATGGTTATTTCTATTCATTTTAGTTTTTAACCATACAAGTGATTTTTCCTTTATGACTATAAATAAGAAAATAATTATAGTCATAATATTTTAATTTATTAAAAATTCTCGAGAATCAACTGATGATTATTATATCATGAAATATTATATTTCTAGTTAACCTACAATGATTGAAATGATATGCTTTTTGATGGAGATGTTTTAAAAAATAAAATTCATAAATGCAATTTATTTTAGGAAATACCTGTTAAGAAAAAAAATACCAAGTGGTTTTGTTTGTATATATATATATATATATTATATATATATATATATATATATATATATATATATATATATATCTACGTAGACATATACAATTAAGTGCTGAAACAGTGTATTTCAGCATTAGCTTAACCCACTCTGTGTTCAAAGCATTCACATAGGATTTGGGAACTTACTTTATAATATGCCAACTTTTCATGGTGGCCTTTCATTCTGTTTATTTGAAAATTCTGGTCCCTTTCCAACGGCCTTTGTAATGGCTCATTACAACAAACAACAAACAAAAACACAGAGAGCAACTTCCCACAAAGTGAAACCATGACTGTTTCACAAGCAGCTCTGCAGGACGGACTGTGTGAAGTTTCGCTGTATCCTCCCCTAGTGTCTTCTCTAAGCCATCACTTTCCTAATGAGCTCAGTTTCCACCAGCATGCAGAATGCTCTGCTGCTGTTTCATATTGTTGGCTTCTTTGTTAACTTTTAAGTCTGTGTAAATTCGTTTTTCTTTTTTCCTACAAATGCTTTGAGATTTCTGTGATGCCGAGAGTTTTCCAGAATCAATAACTAACATAATTCAGCCATCTCCATGTTCAATTTTTATTTTTTAAGGATTTTTTCTTCCTTTCATAACTATATTAGACTGGAAAAATTCTTTATATTTACTATAACACTCTTGCAGGAAAATACTCTTAAAAAAGAATATGAAATTTGATCTGCTTTAGCAAATAATTTCTGAGTTTAGCATATCATGAAACTTTCTCAGTACATTTACACCAGCCATATTTGTCACTTTAAAATATTTGTTATTATAGTTATGACTGAGTTGATTATTTTAACGAGAATTTCCACTTTAGATACTTTATTTAATAAATGTATATTTAATATGTTAGTTTGGTTTTTCAATCACTATCACTTATATTTCATTTATTCATTCAATAGATGCTAATTATGCTATGTACTCTGTGTGAGATCAATTTCTAGGCCAGCAGTTCTCAACCTGTGGGTCACGACCCCTGCAGGGGTCTAACGACCAAAACACAGGGGTCACCTAAAGCCATTCTGAATTATAACTGTAGCAAAATTATAGCTTTGAAGTAGCCACCAAAATTATTCTTTGGTTTGGGGTTGCTGCAACTTGAGGAACATTGTGGAGTCACAGCATTAGAAAGGTTGAGAAGCACTGTTCTAGGCCATGTTGACATAGCGGAGAATAGGACACCTCCTCTTTCCTTCCGCAATTTACATGCTTAGTGTTAAGCCAGGCAGATCAGAATAAGCAAGTTAACTAATAAAGTACTGCTGCATTCTCTATTCATGAATTAAACCAACTGTAAACCAAAAATGTGTGAAAAAAATTCTCGGTGCACATCATCTACAGAATTTTTCAGGCCATTGTTCCCTAAATAATGGCATCTAACAAATGTTTCCATGGCATTTGCACCATACTATATATCGTAAGTAATATAATCTGATTGTAGGATCCAAGAGGGTTTATGCAGATTATATGAAAACACAGTGCCATTCTATGAAGGAAACTCAAGCGTCCATAGAGATATAGGGGTTTCTGCAATCAATCTCCCATGTACAGTGATGGATGACTCCATGGAGTAAATTAAATAATGATCAATCATGGAGCAAATTAAATAGTAATAAATCATAAAACAAAATAGAGCTTTTGACCACTATTCAGCATTGAAGCTTTTGAGAAACTGATACTTGATTAAAATCAGAAGAGAATAAGGGTTGTAAATGTAACTATATTAAAGTTTACAATCTTGTCTGAGTAAATGGAAACCAAAATCCATCAAGGCACAAGTATGCCTGATGTGCCCAAGAAACATCAAGCACAAAGTTGTGGTTGTGTTTGAAGGAAGTAGAGCAAGGAGTTCTGGAAGAGAACGGAGTTGAGAGACTGATGATGGGGTTGTGGAGGTGAGGTTCCTAGAAGGACAGGTATGAAACTGGCAGGTTGGTAAATGCCTGAGATAGGACACAGAAATGTTGCTTCATAAGAGCAGTAAATGGGAGCTTGAATAGAGGAAATGATTTGAAGTTTGTCCTAAGATCCATTTCTCAATTTCAATTTGTGCTAAACAAACTTTTTTTGTATGTGATAACATGTTAATGTTTCAGCAATGTCTTGGAACTTCTGCTAAAGCAAATTCAAAATTCAAAATCTTTTTATGAAACTGTCTCCACTTCTCTAATTTTATTCAGTTTATATATCAAATATAAATGAGTCTCCTTCATAGAGTGTTACTGTGCTTCCATATAATCTGCATAAACCTTCTTGGGTTCTTTAATCAGATTAGATTACTTATGATATAGAGTACCGTGTAAATACTATGGAAACATTTGTTAGATGCCATTATGTAGGGAATAGTGTCCAGAAAAAAAATCTGTAGATGATATGCATCAGGAATTGTTTTCACATATTTTTGACTTACAATTGCTTGAATCCATGAATAGAGAATGCAGCCTATGCTATACTTAAGTATTTACATTATAGGGAATAAGATCGTTAAGCTTCTCTTTTGGAGGGTTTATAACTTAAGTTTGTAGAACAAATAATTAGAGAAAAAGGAGGGATACAAGAATAGCCAATATTTTGACTCTGGTTCTTCAAGGTCAGTGAGGACACAGGACATAAAGGAACCTGTATTGTAATGGCCTACAACTCAGTGGAATCTCAAATTCCCTGTTCAAGGAGATTATAGGGCCTTAGGGTAAAGTGACCAATGATTTATAGTGTGCCTAAGGAGAGTTATATCTAGGGAGAAATCATTCTCTCATGGTTTCACCGAGAGCAAATTGGTCAAGCAATGGCAGTGATTCCTCCAGATGGCTGACACTGACAAATTTCTATAAACTAAAATACATGGTTTCAGGGTAAATTCTGAGGGGACCTGACTGGCCTTCTCAGATTCAAAAGTTACAATTTTTTGCAATACAGGTCTTGTTTTATCTTGGTTTTAACCATCCAATAGAAAAAGCTAAGCACAAAGTATAAAAAGTAAAGTCAGATTCATATACGGAGTTGTAAAAAGCTCAACTCAATAGGTTCTGATAATGCCAAATGAGCTGAAAATCCACTAATGTTATAGACTACTGAACTACATATACAGCTACTTTCTCTTTCTTCAGTAAAAAGAGACATCTGTACTAATGTGTTTAGACAAGGAATCATGTCTACATATATACTCTGAACAACTACAACAATATGTAAAGCATTAATTATTGTAAAAATACATAAAGTGAACATAAGTAAGTAGATTTTTAAAATAGAATGGCATAGGACCACAAAAAGGCACTCTCTTGCAGGAAAATCAGTTAGCAAAGAAACATGGTGATCCTGATATTCAAAAAAAAATATAATTCATGGCAAGACAAGTGGGTTGAACGTAAGGAATTGTTCCAAATATTTTTTGTTTCCTCCCACAAATTACATTTGGTCCACCTTTCCTATTTTTTCACTATTTTCTTATCTCTTTCCTTTCCTTCTTTCTGATTTCCCAGTGCCTGAATTGCTCATTTAATTTTACATTTTTATATCTTCTACATTCAACTTTTAAACATGTAAATCAATTTGACTTGATTTTTTTGGTTTACGAGCAATTTCTGGATTATATTGTAATGTGCTAGGAGCCTACACATGAAAATAATTTTAAAAAAGTAGATAAGAGAAAGAAAATGAAGAAGGGAGAAAGCTGCCAGAACTGATTGATACATTAAACATTTTGTTATACAGGTCTTGTTTTATGTTGTTTTAACCATCCAGCAGAAAAATATAATGAAGTATAACTCTTAAATATTATCATTTCCAGAGATCCCAGGGACAATGACAACACTCCGCTGTCCAAAATAACATTCTTGATTTATTGTTGCTTCTTCAGTAAAAGACTTCAGTAATCCATAAAAGGTAAGAGAGCAGCTATTCTACTTTTCAGTTTAGTAGTGATAGTGACCACACCAATATCAGTGACTGAAAGAGACTTATCTCCAGTAAGTCAGTTTTTCTGGAGAGGTTGGTGGACCTATATGTAGTACTGCCTGATACTGCTAAAGATTGTGAATATATATGTATATATATATATATATATTTCCCCTTAGAATACTACTAGTAGTGACTGAAATACAGGAAGTGATTAACTTTAATATATAATTATTTGTTATTATATATAGTGTCTGACATTTGCTTTTTAATTTTATTTTGCTACTTTTGCTGAGCTAGGAATCAAACCCAGAATCTTGTGCCTGCCATCAAGTTGCTCTATTTCTCACATCTCCAACCCAGTTTCTTGTGTTTCTTTAATAAACTATTTAATTCAGATGATTGAAAAATTGCACATATACATTTATATACAAGGTAATATCATTGTATATAATGTGCAAACATCTTAGTGACATAAGAAAAAGAAATATTTGGAAGACTACCTTATTTAATTGATATAACAATAGATACTTTTTTTCCATGGTTTTCTTTCTTTTATGAAGGTTATACAGTATGTATTTACTTTGTGTCCTGAACAAAAAATCTGATAGATATTTTGATGCCCTTAATGATTTATGGTCATTTTATCTGTGCATTTATACAAACACATTTTAAAATAATGATATGTTGCTTTGTCTTATATTTATATTTCAAAAAATAAAATACATTGATTTTTTTTGTCTTTTTGAGACAGGGTCTTGTTATGCATTTCAGGCTGGCCTTGAGCTCACTTTTGTAGCCCAGGCTGGTCTCGAACTTGCATCAATCCTCCTGCCTCAGCCTCCCGAGTGCTGGGATTACAGGTGTGTGCCACTGCGCCTGGCACATTGAATTTTGTAAGTATTCTTTTTGTTAATTACTCCTTACAGTAATAGTAGTTTAACATTAAAATGAGGATCAATAGTAATACCAGTAATTTCAAATACATAAGTTTACTTTTATGGGAAAATAGCATGCAAATGGTATAGTTTAGGGAAAATTGTATGCACATTGTAAGTAATTTTGTCATTAATGTGACTATGACATTATTCTATATTATTGATTATTTTAATGTATTTTATGTGGAAGACATAGTTATTAACTATTGATAGTATGTATAATACTTAGCAAGAGCATGTTTCAATACTGTGATTGTTTATGTCTAGTTGTTCCCCCAAAGCCTCATGCAGTCATGGGGTGGGGACTACTATTGATTGACACTTGACTCATGAGTCACTGGGATTATGTGATTTAATATTGATCTAGGGTTTGCAACTTGATCCATGATCCCTGGAATTATGTGTTTTATGTACTTCTGGGATTATGGGTGTAGCCTAAGGTGGCTAGGCTGAGGTGGAGAGCCTGAATGTAATATAAAGAGAGACAGAGAGACAGACTGAAGCTGCTGCTCTGCTGCCCTGTTTGGCTGTCTGCCTCTGTCACCATTTTGTTACTGCTCCACTGCCATGAACTGGATGCTCTCTGCTCTGTTTCACTCAGCTTTGGGCCAGCCAAATATGGACTGAAACCTCCAGCAACTGTGAGCTAAATAAACGTTTCTTTCCTTCACTTTGAGTGTCAGGTATTTCTCCCAGCAATGAGTACAAAGTACATAAGCCAAATACACTTTAAAAATTATATTATTTTTTAGTTTTACCCTTCAGGGTTACTTGATCGGCACTTTTCTTGCTAAAATATTCTTAATAATATGAAAATATATTAATAGTTCTGTAATTGCCACATGTATTTGAGAAGGTTTCCAAGCTTCTTGTTCTCCTTATGTAAAAATTTTTTTTCTGAGATTGCAGATTGTATAAAATCCAAAATGGGATCTGTTTCCAATTTAAATTTTGGGTGTTTATTACAACCCGTAGATCTTCTGTTATTCATTGAGATTGTTAAGTACCCTTGTTTTCTTGGATACTAGAAAATAAAGTCCCCAGGCCTGCTGTTTTGAATGAATCAAACCAATTTTGAATCCCAGACTCACAGAGTGTCATGTTTCTTGTGGATTTGCTGCAAAGAGGAGCATGTATTTTCTCTTCCTGCTGATCTCTATACTCTCCCTCCCTGGACTTATTCCTTTCCTAGAATAATGCGACATCTGCTTCTTCTTGATTCTGTGGTCATCTCCCTGTGGGCTGTATTCAGCCCACTGCCTCCTTCATGTGTCTCTGTACCATTAAGAATGGATACTTTCATGTTTTATGTGCATCACTGCCTAAAAGCATGATATGTAAATAACACTGCTTATTCATTAGCTAAATTTAGTTTGATAGCTAAGTTAAAATAAGAATATTATGCAATATTTTTAGACTCAATTTCTTTTTCATTTATAAGATAGAGTTAGTAATAGTATATAATATACAGGAGAGTGTGACACTTATTTATTTATTTAATTAATTTTATTTTTTTGTATTTTAGGGAAGAGCCTATAGGACCTTCAGGGTCTCACTACTGGATCACACTCATAGTGAACCACTCGTTTACAGCCTCCCAAGAGCTGGGATTACAGATACCAGATCACCAGGCCCAGTCTCAATTGCTGTCTCAACATGCCCTGGGGGCAGGGTCGGCACCCCAGGCCCAGGGATTGAAACTCTTGTCTCTGCACCTGCTTACAGGTGCTTTAATCTGCTGAGCTATTTGGCTGGTCCTCATAACCTTTAAAGTAAAATAAAATAAACACATTACACTGTACTGCTAACAAATATCTTTCAATTAAGATGACCTAGTTAAAAAAAAATTGCCTAGTACTGAAATATGACTCTTTAAGTACCTGTCTTCTGTGCTGAAAGAACTTTTAAAGTATTTCAAAAAGAAAAAAAGAAACCATTAGCACTACTATCATCCATAATTCTAAAATTTGGAAGTGTTAATTAAAATACAACATTGTTTAATAATTCTGACAATTTGCACTTCTACTCAAATGTGTCTCTCATTCACCCATCTTTCACTGAAAATATAGCATAAACTATTAATGAACCAAATGTATAGAAATATGAAGAAGAAATGATGTAGATAAATAAAAATATAGAGTGACATGGACTTTTTAATTTTAAATTTTATTTTCCATTCTATTAAAAATCACATTTGCAAATATTTCCAATAGTGGTCTCTTTATTTACAATAATGATATCTCCTGAAAACATAACACTGCATGAAGACTCATGGATGAAAATATGGGATCTTTTAGTTTCTCAAATCTATCAGAAGAAACTATGAGTTTTGGTACCTTGACAGTTTGTTCTTCTGTAGTTTTGCTATCACTGTCTTATTTCTACTCTCCATTATAGTGCAGCAGACCCAATACTCAGGAACTAATCACTGCTTAGTTTCACAAATAATGCAAGAATATGTACTATACAAGTTGGCACTTCTTTGGTAAACTTTCTATTACTCAGTTTTCATTTTATACATTATATTATGTGTCAAATTTTACTGGGAATCACTCATTATGTCTATGCATTTTGTTCCTTTCTGCATAACTCACCTTAAATAATCATTACACAGTTGATGTAATAATAAGTTTTAGTAAAGGCAAGGTGATTAATAATTTAAAATGTGTCCAAATGCTGATATTGTTTCTGTTTGTTTCAACACCATTAAAAGTCATTATTAGTATTCTGTTTACAAAGCTGCATGGGTTCTTTCCAGGCATGTATTTCCCATAAATTCAATTACTTTGTTTATAGTTTTCTGCATTAAAAGATTTTCAAAGATCACACAGGTGATGTTACAGCTGAATAGAAGCATTCACCTCCATCAAAAGTTTGCTTTAATAGATAATGATAGTACTATTCATGAGGGATGAAATATCAAGGCTATACTTTAATCTCCCTTTTCTGGCAGAGTCTTTGCCAATGTTAATGCTATGACAGATTGCCATGGCTGGTGGCCTGAGGGGCCTCCCTCTCACTGGGGACATCAGTAGGCTGCCATCAATGTCCTGGAACTCTTGGATCTAATTCAGAGAAAGCAATGTGCGTTTTGAGAAGGATGGTGAACTGGGGAGGGATATTTGGCACTTTGCCTCTGGGAACCATGTGGAACATGTGTTTCTTTGAAAAGGTACACAGTTCAGTGAGTGCCCTGTCAGTAGTAAAAGAGACAAGAGAAACAATAAATGGTAAATGAAATCATGCTACCAGAATGTTTTTAAGTTAAAAGTCTATAAAAGTCAATGAACAAATATGGAAGAACATAGTTATCTCTTGGAAGAGAGAGTAAATTCTTTGATAATCTTATGCATAAAAGCAGATTTTCTTTTAGGAGAGTTGAGAATGCCTGAAGTTCTTGCAAAAAATGTACCAGTTAAAAAATCCAAGAAAGTGAACTCTCTAGAGATTTAGATATTTTCAAATCTAAATATGTAGTTTGAGATTATCAATGTGCTCCAAGAAGATATTCCTACGTGCAGGACAAGTAAAATAATTTCATAATATTCATACATTTTTACTCACATTACTGACAAGTATAATTTTCAGAGATGGTCTATAAAATTAGCTCTTTGCTCTGAGAAGTTTGAAACATTTTCCCTTAGTCAAGAAAAAAGAAGAAAGTGATCCTATGTAGAGTTATAAAGCCATATTGAAGCTTTTATTTTATTTCACTCTCCCATATAGAATAATTTTTCAATTTATGTATTTCTCTAGGCATTACAGTTCATGTCTAACTGTCCCCCAGAAGCCTCATGCACTCACAGGTGGGTTTCATGAAAGGTTACTGTGTCATGCTGGGTGCTCATTTCTAGCTAAAATTGAAAAAGGAGGTAAAACCTTGCTGAAAGCCTTGGGTCACGGAGGCACAGCCTGAAAGGGTCTGTCCTCTGTCTGCACCTTGATCACGCTCTCTCTTCATGCTGCCATGCCACTGAGCTTTCTCCTCTGCCATGCTGGGCTTCCTTTGAGTCACATGACTGAAATCTCTGCAAACAGTAGGCAAAATAAACTTCTCCTTCCTAGAATTTTGGATGTTATGTCACATGTCTTAATGAAAAGAAAATAGCCAAAACACTTTCTGATTTCCATATTCAGTGGTAGAGGATACCACTGGTTACTCGTGCCATTTATCAGTCTATGGAATATCAATCTAGTTGGCCTAGATATGTTAGGAGTATGTTACTTCAAATGTGGGAGACTGACAGAGACTTACTCTGAAAATATAATTTAATATTATTGGTGGTTCATGTCCATAGGAACTAGTGCTTTCAATTCTATTTGGTGTGATAAAGAATTCACAGCTACTTTCAGTATTGTGTGTGCGTGTGTGCGTGTGTGCGTGTGTGCGTGTGTGTGTGTGTGTGTGTGTGTGTGTGTGTGTGTTCTTTCAGTATTTTAACCTTTCCCTATAGACATGATGGTCCTAGTTTGGCTGAGCACTTATATTTTTCCATATGCTATTAGTTTCACACCCTATTTGTCATCTGTGTTTCCACTTTTATTGTCCTATAGCTTTGCTTATTGGCTACAACATATCCTTTTTAGTTTTTCCACTTGATAATTAACCACTTGCTATTAGCCTTTAGCTAACTAGTATTCTTATGTAGGCATCCTAAGATTTAATAAAAGTCAGTTCCACAAGTAGATGTTACGTATTTCTGATTCCACAGTTTATTACATCTGCCACATCCTTGTACATGAAGATATTTCCTCATTATTACCATACCTGAAATTTTTATTGACTATCTCAACACTAATTAATTGTCTAGGGCCTATCATTTCTGACCTGGTACCAAATCCCACATTAATTATATCTGTTTCTTATATGATTCTAGTACCTGTGGTTTAATGTAAGAAACAGACATGAAGATGTAACTAATTATGTGAGAATTCCATGAAAGCAATAACATACGTGAGGGATGAAATCACAAAGACTGTGGGAAGGCAGGAAAGGTCATCAAACTAACGCTGTTCAGATAGACCCTCACCAAAGAAGAGACAGAGCAAACTTAGTGGGAAGCACACTGGGATGTTTGTCCTGGAGAGAACCATCAGGCCAAGGCAGCCACGTGGCAGTTCTTGTGACTCGGCAACTACCCTGCTCTTGAATGTTTGCCGTGCTAAGTGTGGTGGGAATGAGGTCACAGGGAGTAGGATTCTGAAACAAATATAGTGATGGGTTGCACAACACAGTGTCTGGGAGCTAGATCCCTTATTTAAAAGGTGCGGGAATTCCATTCTTATGGCTGCCCTATTCACCCAACACACTTTTAGAAAGCCTCAATTTATTTTATTCTATCACTATCAATTCTGTTTTCCTTAGTGATTGTTTATAAGCTGGTCATACTTTTTATGTCTTCTTTAAAATGTGACCTGAAGCAGCAGCCTGTGATTGATAGATAAACCTTGGCTTTGGCAAAGTGGATTTAACTCACTGCACTTCAGCTTTTATAAACTCAGCATCTATCAGTCCTGGAGGTATTAAATCTGGGACCCTACTCAGTATCCCCACATCAGCCATAGCTCTGAAAAGAACTATACTGTTGAATTAGAATATTATAAGTCACCTATTCCTATCTTGGCCAAATATTTAGTGTACAAATTGTATTGTATTTAAGTCTCACAAGCTTTCCATATAGTGTTCAGAGTTCAATCCCTGGTATCAAGGAAAAAAAAAGCTTTCTATAAATATATTATTCATGTTTTTGGTTGCATTAGCTTTGTGATTATTGGGGACACACTCTTTTTTTCTCCACTTTTTCCCACCTAGGGAACACCCTTTTAACTAATGCTAGATTTAGAAATTTACTTCATTTTATTCCTTTTTTATTTTCAAGGAGACTAAAAATAGCCAAGGGAAAATGGAAATAACACAAAATTTCACTAAACAGAATAATAGGAATTCAATAATGGTTGCAAATTTAAAACTTACTGCTGTTGGAAACAGGTTGGCAGCAGCCACCCTGTGGCTCCTTGTGCATCTTTTGCCAGCCCCACCTTCAAGAGGTTCCTCTCCTAATGGCAGTCTGACCCGAACTCCGTGAATGAGAACAGAAAAGAGCCCACCCAACAATCTGTCTTTCTCCTAACCCACTCTCTACCAAGCTATCACGCTTATGACTTACAAGGTTATGTCATAAAACAGAGAAAATGACTTGTTTCTTATTTAATGGACTGTCTAAACTTTGGCACTGTTAATTTACTAAATGTTAAGTAAAGGGCTAGTAAAAATGAGTGTCACAAAAAGGATTTTTATAGCAGTTTGAGAGTAGAAGGGAAAGGGAATTTCTTGATATTCATTTGAGCGTAAGATCTAGACTCTGTGTTTTTTAATAATAGGGTCCCAACATTTTCTAAAATAATTTTTGAAGCATTTTAATGCTGAAAAGTATTCTTCCTGAATCATGAGAGAACATAAGCTTCATGGAAAAGGTTGCTTTTGTTTAGTGCTGAAAACCAGTTTGGGTTTGTTCACACAGGCTTATGCTATTAGGTGGACAAAATAGTTTAAATCAAAATAAAAACTTCACTAGATGCATGCTGAACACTGAGTGCTTCCCCACATAGCCATTATATCGCTGTTACCTGAAAAATTTAAAAGCACACCAGGCTGATGTTTGCAGCTGGGAACACATATGGAAAAACATGAATCCTGGACATGCAGGTCTCAAGGTTTCCACAGAGTCGAATTTTAAATCAGTGAAGGATAAAATGGGATATTTGTTCAAGAAAATATTTACTATGTTAACCTTAGAAAATACATTTAAAAGTGATATAAGGGTTAGGGACTATAAAAATTAGAATAAACTCAGGTTTAAAGGTAGTGCCAAATCTGCTTTCTCCTTGATGAACTCAATAAGGAGACACTAAGGCTGTGCTGACAGATATTAAACTTCAAATTAAGAAGAATTAGATGGCAACTAAATATTTAGAAAGGAAATCAGGTACTGCAGCATCACAGGAATGAACACGAAAGGCGGTTTCAAGGAGAGTGTTGAAAGACTGTTCAATAAATAGAAATATATGAAATTCTTTATACAGTCAGTGGTCCTCTGAAATGACAGAGTGGTAGCTAGTAAAGGACTTATCAGAAGTTCTTGAATTATCAGTAAATGATGAGGAGTAGAGAAATTAGACACATGCTTCTTTCCAGAAGATTGGTGGTACAAGCCAATCATACTCTTCAGATTTCAAGTGTCCTGTGTAGTAGTAAAATCAATAGTTTGAATTTTCTATTTATAACAATCTTTAAAAAAAGTCGAATTGTGAAATAATATTTTTGCTGCTAAATACCCCTGTATATAATCTTTAAAGTTATATTTAATATTTCAATTAGTCTGTCATAAGGAAGTCAAAGACATTTTTTAAAAATATTTATGATAGATAAAAGAAAACCTAGCAGGAAAATAGTTAAGAGAAAACATTAAAAGCATGTGCTTTCTTTATTTCATTTTATTTTGAAGAGTGAAAACAGAAGCAAAAGCAAATAGAAAAAAATGACAGAAACAGTAACATACAACAATACGTGTGTTATAGATTTTCAAAACAGGAATAACTAATTAATAATTGTGGTTACATATTTTTAATGTCAAATCTGTTGCTCCTATTAACAGATATATGCGACATTGGGCATGTAATTGGATATCAAAACTTTCTTTGAAGAAATTCTAAATTATTTTCCTTGTCTTTATAAATTTTTTAAAGAGAGCATAATAATTGATATGACATTTAGAAGACCAAGATGAGAGGTGTTCACCCATGGGTTTTGTATTGGAGATTTCTATCCTTAATGTTGTTGCTCAAAACCCAGATATCAGCATACAGAATTACTCAAGGTGAAAATTGCAAACATCAACATTTTTTTCAAATAACTGATGGAAATTCTTGATATAATCATTTCAGACATCTTGCATGTATACTTCCATGAATTTTCCTCCTTGCTTTTTCCCTGTATTTTCTCCTTTCTCTCTTCCTCATTGTTTAATCCTTTTAATTTTTAATTTTATTTTAGGGAAAGTTCTACAGGGTGTTCAGGGTCTCACTACTAGATTTCACTCAGAGTGATTTGCCTGTTTACAGCCTCTCAAGAACTGGGATTATAAGTGGGCATCACCACATCCTGTCTCAATTGCTGTCTCAGCCCACCACAGGGGTAGACCTGGCACATCAGGCCTGGAGCCCTGGCCCCTGTGCCTGCTTGCAGGTACTTTAATCTGCTGAGCTATTTGGCTGGCTTTTGTTTAATTCTTAAGTTCAGTTTCTACTTGTTTTAATGTAACTCTGTTAACTTTCTGGTTTTATTTATTCTGTTAGGTTCTTATACTAGGGAAACAATGTGATAAACACACATGTGGGTCTGATTTATTTCACTTAAGGGTACAGCCTCTAATTGCATCCACTTTCCTATAGTCTCCAACTTTGTCTTTCTTTATAGCTGAGTAGAATTCCATTGTATAAAAATACCACATCTTTGTCATCTTGTTCCTCAAGTGATGGACATTTTCATTATTTCCAAGATTTGACCATAACAAATTGTCCTGCTATAAATATGTGTGTGCATAGGTCCGTATGGTATGATGTCTTCAGTTCTTTTGGAGAAATACCCAGAAAAAGAATAGCTGGATTAAATTGGATTTCTAGCTAGTTTTTTTCAGGAGTGTCCCTACTGATGTCCCTAATGGTTAAACCAGTCTATATTCCCACCAACAGTGGAGAAAGGCAACTTTTTTCTCTACGGCCTCTCGAACATTTGTTATTAGTTGATTTCTTTCTCATAGCTATTCTTTCTGGGATGAGATGTTATTATAAGGTTGTTTTCATTTGCATTTCTTGAATGCCAGTGCTGAGGGACATTTTTTAAAGTATTTCTTTGTCACTTATATTTCTTCCTCTGAGAAGTATTCATCTCAGATGCCAATTTTTCAGTTGGGTCTTTAAATTTTAGAGGCCAAACACTTTTTAGCTCTTCATATAATTTAAACAGTAATCCTTTGTCTGAATGATTGTTGATTATGATTTTTTCACAATTTGGGGGGTATCTTTTCATTCTGTTAGAGATTTATTTTGAGATGCAAAAAAATTCTCAATAAGGTAAGATCCTAGTTGTTGATTTTTTGGAGTATTTCCATGCAGTTTGGTTTTTATTCAAGAACTATCTGTGTACTTCTATGTCCTCAAGTTATTCACCTATTTTTTCTTCCAGGATATTT
The DNA here is from genome assembly GCA_004027025.1 of Myocastor coypus. Lineage (NCBI taxonomy): Eukaryota > Metazoa > Chordata > Mammalia > Rodentia > Myocastoridae > Myocastor > Myocastor coypus. The sequence continues at coordinate 20,341 of PVJA010008463.1, forward strand.
ACTCTTTCTGTTTTAATGTGTAGATCATTCATCATAGGTCTGTTTTGCCTGTGCCATGCTGATTGTATCACAATAGCTTTATAGTATAATTTCAACTCAGGGATTATAATTATAAGGTCTACTGCCTTTGTTGCCCAAGATTGCCTTTGTGATTCTGTGTCTTTTCTGGTTACAAATAAATTTTAAGAGTATTTTCTCTATGTCTATCTTGCTTTTCTCTTACTGGGACAAATACCTGACACCCAAAAAGAAGGAAGGAAATGTTTATTTAGCTCACATTACTTGGAGATTTCAGTCCATACTTGCCTGACTCCAAGGCTGGGGGGCACATGGCAGAGAACCACAGATCATGGTGGTGGAACAGCAACAATGGCAATACAGGAGCAATGGAAACAGAGATAGACCATTTCTTTGTCTCTCTTAGATTACACTCAGGCTTTCAGCCTCAGGCTATCTATCTCAGGCCATGGTCATAATTCCAACAATACTCAAACCCATAATCTCATCCTTGGATCACCTATCATTCCAGTGGATCATTAGATAATCTGAAATTCTAGAATTTCCACCCCATGACTACAGGACCCTTTTGGGAGAAAACTAAACACAAATCGTAACATTCCATACCTGTATTCCCAAAGCCTTATGCACATCCCTTTCTATAAAAGATATGTTAGTCCATCTTGGAGAGTTGCCAAAGCCTCAAAAGTTTCAGCAATGCTCAACAGTCTGAGTCTCGAGTCTCTTCTAAAATCCAATGTAAACTCTTAATTGTGAGCTCATGTTCAAAAGAAAAGTTAAACACATCCAATATTCAAATACACAAGATAAACATTACCATTCCAAAAGTTGTAAACAATAAGGTAATACAAAACACTGGGACCAACACAAGTCCAAAATCCATCAGGGAAAACATTAAATCCCATAGTTCCAACTGGAACATCAGAAGCAGTCTGTGCTGAATTGTGAGCTCCAAAGGCCTTACATGGCTCTGCCCCAAACACACTCTTAGTGGTAGCTCATATGACTTCTCTCTTAGGACAGGTTTGCTCCCTCTTTGCAGTTTCCATTAGATGATCCATGTTTTTGGCTTTTCCAAACTTCTGGAGTTTCCACTAAATTAGCTTTTCACTCTCTGCTTCACACACTTTCCTCTTAGGGGCATACTTCCTGGACTCCCAGGCCTTCTTCTGAAATTGAGGTGGAAATTTCATTTTGAATTCACATAAAACCAATGTCCTGTGTACGATGCCAAGGTCTGCTGCCAGCTGGAGAAGTTGCCAGGCTTCTTTCTGTCTTGTAGGGGTCAAGTGCTTGGATTGATGAACACCCTGATCTGGATTCTGAGGAACAAGTTCTCAATGTTGGTGCCATTTTGGAACCTGCAATGGCCACCTCAGCCATTCTGGAGCATGAGGTTTTATAGCTTTTTTTTTTAATCAAGCCAAAGTCTCTTTATCCTACAATTTTGAGGCTGTAAAGGATGGAGACCTGCTGCTTCCTTCGATGACCTCAGGTCATACTTCTGATTCTGTGGTTCCTTCCTAGCCATGGAGATCCTTTCAGCTACATCTTTGTAGTTCACAGCAATCCTAGTGCTACCTTTCTGGCTAAATTCACAATATTTTAAGTCATCCTGCTTCACTCTGCTCTTGATTTTCAAATTGAATCTGGCTAAAAGGCCCCCAAAACAACCATGCTGCCACCCCAATATTTGGTTGCTTTAAAATATCTTTTGAAAGATTAATCAGTCTTCCATGCTTAATCTCAGCCTTAGGAAAAGTCTCTGGGCATGAGCAAAATTCAGACAATCTATAGGCCAAGCATTAGCACAGATCATCTGGAGACCAACAACCAATGTAGTTCTTCTTCCCAGAAGAAACTTCCCCAGTCTGGTCTTCACATGCAGACCTTCTGTCAGTCTTCTGGTCTGAGCTATGACCATAATTTCCCAAATAGAGCAGCTGAAGCTGTTCCAGCACTTCACAAGTAAATGACCTCTCCTAAACTTTCCTATTTCTTCCCAAAAGCCATTCTTTATAGTCACGCTTCCAGTCTTCTGGTCTGACCTCTGACCAGAATCTGCCAAAAGAACAGCTGAAGCTTTTACAGTTCTTCACAAGTATATGATCTTTCCAAACCTTCCCTATTTCTTCCGATAAACCATTTCCAAAAACTTGTAATACACATGATCTTGTTAGTCACAGCAATGAGTCCACTGCTGCGGTACCAAATTTTCTTTGTTATTCTTCTCTTGTTGCTGGGACAAATACCTGACACCCAAAATGAAGGAAGGAAAGGTTTATTCAGTTCACAGTCAGTGGAGGTTTCAGTCCATACTTGGCTGCCTCTAAGGCTGAGGGGCACATGGCAGAGAATCACAGTTCATGGCCATGGAACAGCAACAATGTCAACAATGGAAACAGAGAGAGGATCTGTTTCTCTGTCCCTCTTATATTACATTCAAGCTTTCAGCCTCAGGCTTTCTGCCTCAGGACACACCCATAATCCAGCAGTCCTCAGACACATAATCTCATCCCTGGATCACCTATCATTCCTGAGGATCATGAGTTAATCTGAAACACTAAAAGTCCTGCCCCATGACTACATGAGGGGAAAACTAGATACAAACCACAACACTTTATAACTATGAGGCTTGTTGATTGCATTTTGATAAAAATTAAGTCTACAACAATTTTTAGAGTGTGACCATTTTCATAATGTTGAGTTTGCCCATCCAAGAGCTAAGAATGATTTTCTATTTTCTGAAATCTTCTTCAATTTCTTATTCTATAGACTTATAATTTTCATTGTATAGATCTTTTACATGCTTAAATTATTTCCTAAGCATTTCATTTTTTGGATGTTATTGTGAAAGGTATTGTTTCTCTAATTTCTCTCTTAGTGACTTTGTTTTCTGTGTAGAAGAATGCTATTGATTTCCGAGTGTTGACTTTGCTTCTTCCTATGCTACTGAATTTGCTTACTCATTATGGAAGCTTTTGGTGGATTTTGGTCTCCGAAGTAGAGTGTCATGCCATCTGCAAATAATAATTTAACTTCTTTACCTATTCTAATTCCTTTTATTTCTCTTTTTTTGTCTAATGACTCTAGCTAATATTTCCAGAACTATACTAAATAGGAATGGTTACAGAGTAAATCTGTGCCATACACCTGAGTTGAGAGTTAAAAATTTGCAGTTTTTCTCCGTTTAGAATTATGTTGGCTATTGGCTTGTCATAAATGGCTTTTTTCAGCTTGAGGTAGAGGCTATCTATTCCAATTTTTCTGTATGGTTTTCATCATGAATGAGTATTACACTTTTATCAAAAGCCTTTTCCACATCTATAGAGAAGATCATGTGGATTTTTATTTTGGCTCTACTAATGTAATATGTTTCATTTATAGATTAGTATATGTTGAACCATTCTTCTGCCCCTGGGATGAATCTTACATGGATATGCTAAATAATGTTCTTGATGATCTGCTGTATTCGATTTGTTAGGATTTTATTGAGGATTTTTGCATCAATGTTCATAAGTGAGATTGGCCTGTAATTCTATTTTTTTCATTAGATATTTCTCAGGTTTTGGTATCTGTATACTGGTTACATCCACGAATGATTTTGGAAATATTTCTTCCTTTTCAATTTCACTGAAGCGTTTGACGAGCATTCTTCTCTAGATATCTTGCAACACTTAGCTTATAACCCATCAGGACTTGGGCTTTCCTTTGTTGGCATTTTTTATTAACTTTTCAATTTCATTGGCTGATATTGAGTTAATAGTCTTTCCATTTTCTTGATGCAGTTTTGGCATTTTGTACCTCTGTATGACTCTGTCCATTTCTTCTGTCTTTAATCTTGCAACAGCAAAGATTTTCAAAATAGCTATTGATGATCTTCTGAATTTCCACAGGATTTGTACTAATATTTCCCATTTAATTCCTTATTGCTTGAATTGCAATTATTTCATTCCTGTTTATGAGGAGGTTGGGTAGTGGTTTATTAATTTAATTTAATCTTTCAAGGAACAAGCTTTTGAATTCATTAATTCTTTTTATTGTTTTATTAGTCTCAATTGCATTAATTTCTGCTCTTAGCTTTGTAGTTTCCTCCCATTTGTAAGATTTGGGCTTGGTTTGCTCTTCCTTTCTAGAAGCTAGACGTGCAATGATAAGATGTTTATTTGTTCTTGCTATTTTCCTAATGTGTGAATTCTAAGCTATAAATTACCCTATGAGAACTGTTTTCATTTAATCCCACAAACTGCAGTAAGTTGTGTTTGTATTTTCATTGTCTTATGGAAATTGTTTACTTCTTCTTTAACTTCATCTATAACTTTTTGGTTGCTGAGAATGATATCTTTTAATTTCCATAAGTTTGTAGGGCATTTTTGATTTCCTTTTGTCATTAATTTCCAGTTTCATTGCACTGTGGTCAGATAACATGTATGGGATAATTTCTGTTGTCTTGCATATACTTGAGCATAATCTGTTGACTAGTATGTGATCTCTCTTATGAAATGTCCCATGTGCAGCTGAAAAGAATGTGTATAGATATTCTTGGGTAGAGCATTCTGTATGTGTTCACTGTTAATATAAAATTGGTTATTAGATTTTTTATATTTCTTAAAATCTGTCGTACATAGTGAGGTGCTCCCATATTTAGTGCATACATATTTATGACTATTATCACTTCCTCTTAAAATTTTTCCCTAATTAAGATATAGTCCCCTTATTTATCTCACTTGATCATTCTTGATTTGAAGTTCAGATTGTGATCAAAATTGCTACTCCTCTTTTTTTGCTGAGGTCCTGGAGCATGTGGTATTTTTTTTTCCATCTTTAATATTCAGCCTATGAATTTATTTATGGGTTAAATGTGTTTTTTGTATATAGTATACTGTTGAATTTATTTCTTAATCTACTCTATCCGTCTATTTCTTTTACAAACTGAGCCCATTTACATTGTTGCTTATAATTGACATATATTGACTTATGTTTGTCGTGTCATTTTCCTGCTCTTCTCCTGCATTTAAGTTTGCCATGTTTGGTGAGTTCGTTCTGTTGTTGTTCTTCATTTAGTACTCTATGTAGGGTTGGTTTAGTCTTTATGAATTTCTTTATTTGCTGTTTGTCATGGAAGTATTTCATTTCTCCATTAAACTTGAAGCAGAGTTTCTCAGTGTATAATGGTCTCAGCTGAGACTGTTTTCTCATAGGATCTGGAGTACTTTGCTCTATATTCTTCTTATCTTGCTGGTTTGTAAAAATCTGCTCTTATTCTGGTGGGTTTTCCTTCCATATAACCTTTTTCTTTTTCATAGTGACATTTAGTATGCTGTTCTTGTGCTGAATTTCTGGGATCTTGATTATTATATGTCTGGATGCAATTTTAATTGAGTTAATATTATTTGGTGTTCTTATACACTTTGGTTGTCTGAATGCCAGATTGTTTCCCTATAGCTGTGAAGTTTCTGCTATTAATTTTGCCCATATTCTTTTTTTAAAATTTTTTTTCAGGGACTTACTATGCAGTCAAGACTCATAGTGGTCCTCCTGATTTCTGCCTCCCTAGTGCTGGGATTACCACCACATGCAGATTTAATCACAGGGTCAGTGCACCTCAGGGCAGAATGAGTGTGGCATGTGATGCCAGGGACCAAACCCTGGACCCTGCACTTACCTAAGCAAGCTTTGAGTCTGCTGAGCTATATCACAGGCCCTATTTTTTTTTCTTTTGTACTTTAGGGAAGGGTTTAAAGGGTGTTCAGGGTATTACTACTAGATCTGACTCATAGTGATCTGCCTTTTTACAGTCTCTCAAGAGCTGTTATTGCAGGCACATGCCACCACACCCAGTCTTTGCCCATATTCTTTTTATGTCATCTGTGTTGCCTACTTCTTTCTCAGTGATGTTTATTAGTCTTATGTGATTTATCTTTGCCTTGTGTTGTAGCTCATGAAGAATTATTTTCTTGATTCTATTTGTTTTTCAGACATCTTCCTTATCTTTTCACTAGCTACAGTGTCATCTTCAAGGTCTGAAAGTCTATCTTCAGTTTCATTCAAATGGTTTTGCCAACTTATAATGGAGTTTTATTTTCTTGTATATCTCTTTGAATCTTCTTCATTCATTCTGTTTTTTTCCTATATTGCTCACATAAGGTTTCCATCATTTTTCTGTTCTCCTCTATTTTGTTATCAGTGTCTTCTTTTGAAACAGTAATTCATTCATTATAGTTATCATTTTTCTTTACCTGTAAGACTTTTTGAACTGATTTCCTCTATACTCTTCTCTAATTGTTCCTTCATTTGCTATTATATCAGAGATTTCATGTGCATGTTTCAATTTCCTCTATGTTGATGTCTCCTAGGTTGTTCAGAGTGGGCTCAGGCCCTAGAATGTCTTTTGATCCTTCTTTCTGTCATTTTATTTTAGAGAGTACTCTTCCATTTCTGTGATACATTTCTGTGAAAGTTTGATAGTAGGTAGCTGAATCAAATGCAGTCAGAGCTTCTCTGTAACGAGTCTGCTTTTTCTGGTATCTCTCCTATATCAGAGACTATTGTTCAGTGTGTGATCCAAGATTTTGCTTTCTCTGTTGATTGAGAGTGAGGCATCGGTTTCCATTTGCCACTGCCCTCTGTCCTTCAATTTAGGGCTTTGGTGAGGTTGTTTCAAAAGCATACCCTGATATTATTACCCCAAGGAGAACATGTGCTTAAGGCAGGTATGGTTTCTTATTTATAGTAGTACAATTAGCAATACAAATAATGGCAACTGAAATTAGAAAAGTGACAAGTTTTGTAACTAATAAATTTGTACTTTAGACCATGGAAGCAAACATTATAGCTATATAAATTGGAAAATTGTTTTTAATTAGTTCTCATGAGTTTTGTCTGAATACCACTATTCATGTACCTGGGTCTGCCAGGGAGACTAGTTTTTCTAAGTTGCCTGCTTCCATGAGTATGTTCCTGTAGAACTTGAGCTGGGCTTACCTGGCCCAGCAGTACACTTCATCTTGCTTAGTCTAGATCTATTGCACTTAAACTTGACTGGCTGGACCTGGTTTAGGTCTGTTCAGGTTACTATGCTTCACTCCTTCCAGCTGTGCCTCATCCAAGTGGGTGACTGGGCACTTCTGGCTGCTGTTCTGCCATCTCCTTCCAATTAGGCACGCCAAGGTGGAGTGGCCAACTATACCCACTCAGAAGCATGCTTTTTCTTAGAAACATTAAGTTCTGTTGAACTTATGTAAGTAGAGAACTTTGGAAGAGAAATCTTTAAATGGATTTATTAGATAAAAATAACATTGAAGGTTTTCATAGAAACAATTTTAAATTTTTTAATAAAAATAATTTGATTTTATAAATATATGTGGATTGAGTCAGAAATGTCAACATTTCCTATTCCTTAGAAAAATGGATAAATATTGAATTTATAATCCAAGAGTAAAGTTTTGCATGAGAGACATATTCTGAATATATGACTAGTATTTTTATGGAATGCTTAAGAGAAACTTTCACAATCATAATTGTTAAAAGTGCATAGTAACTTAGGAAAAAAAACTGGACTACAAAGATAGCTCAGCACTCTAAGGACCTGTCCAGGCAACAACAAGAACTAGGGTTCTTTCCAGGTACCACAGTGCAGGCTCTCCCTGGACATGCTGAACCCAACTTCACGTGTGCTGATGTTGGTCTGCAATCCCAGTGCTGGGGAGGCTGAAACAGGAGAATCACTGTGAATCTGAGCTGCATAGTCACTAATATTCATGTTAGTTAATATTAACATTTCTTAAGTATTCTTCTAACAATATAATTAGTAAATTATTGTATTGTTTTAGTCCTGTAATTACTAAAATGTATTTGCAGTCATTTTCCTAATATTAGATTACAAAATGCAGTACAATATAGGCTATTCCATATGAAATTTCTATTCACACAAAAGTTACAAATAAAGAATTTATAAGGAATGCTACATCTCTAATACTCTTGATCCAAATTATAAAGTAAAATAACTACTTGAAAACATTAGAAAATTTGACATTTATTCAGTACAAAAGAGACACAAAAAGTAAGTGAATAAATACTTTAATGATAGCAAATGTAATGATAAACTTGGGCAGTATTGGCATTAATTTCTTAAAAACTGAGGAGCTCCTCCAGCCCTATCCATTCCAAGCCCTGAAACAGGGCAGACTTCCTGCTCAACGTGGCCAACAGACCAACATCCACCTGCTCTAGCCTCATCTGTCCTAGGCACCATTATGCAGAAGAGACTTCCAGCTCTAAGACCACCAAGCCAAACTCCACCTCCTCTGGACTCAGCCCAGGCCGACTTCTATGGGTGGTTTGCTCCCATGGGTTGCCACAGGAAGAAGCTAAAAAGAGCAATCATTGACAATTATGTTACCTGTTGGACTGTCAGATGACTTTCATTAAGTTGAGGGAGAGGCCATCTATTCCAATTTTCTGTAGTACTTAGAACATGAATGAATGTTGGACTTTGAGAAAAGCCCCTTTTCTGCATCAGTTGAGATGATCATGAGATTTTTAGATTTGGCTCTACTGATATAGTGTATAGATTGCAAATCCTTGCATTCTTGGGATGAATCATTCCCGGTCATAATTCTAAACAAAGAAAGGTTTTACTCTCAGATTTTGTCCAAGACAAGGATGTCCTCTTTCACCATTCCTGTTCAATGTAGTTCAGGAATCATGACGTAGAGCCATTAGACAAGAGAAATAAAAGTAATAAGAAAAGAACAAGAAGAAGTTAAACTTTCAGATGACATGATAGTCTACTTGCATGACACAAAAAAACCCTGTGAAGAATTATTAGAATTAATAAGAAAATTCAGTACCATAGCAGGACAAAAAAGTCAACACTCATAATTCAATAGCATTCCTCTTTAAAGATAACAAATACAGTGAGGGAGAAATTAGAGTAATAATATCTTTTAGAATAGCACCATGGAGAAGAAAACACGTAGGAATTAATCTAACTAAAGAAATAAAAGATCTATTTATTGAAAACTACAACACTATGCATAAACAGATCATAGAAGATTTCAGAAAATGGAAAATTATTACCTACTCCTGAGTAGGAAGAACCAGCACCGTGAAGATGGAAATACTCCCTAAATTGTAATATGGTTTTAATGCAATCCCTTTCAAAATACCATCAACATACATCACAGACCTGGAGAAAGCAATCCTAAGATTTATTTGGAGCAAGAAAGACATAGACTAGCAAAGACTATCCTGCAGAACAAAGATAAGGCTGGAGGAATTACAATTCCTAAAATTATACTAAAAAGCAACAGAGATACAATCAGCATGGTACTGACAAAAAATAGACCTAAGGAGCAATGAAATAGATTAGAAGGTGTAGAAGCAGAAACAAATACATTCACCCAACTTTTCTTCTACAAAGGAGTCAGACATGTTTACTGGAAGAAAGATAGCCTCTTTAACAAATGGTGTTGGAAAGACTCGCCCTCTACATGTCAAAATGGATTAAAGATCTAAATATTAAAACAGAAACACTAAATCTCCTGGAAGAGAAAGTAGGAGGAAATCTGGAAGACATCATTCCATCTAGAGGGCAAACATTTCATTGACAAAAATTAAAATGCACATTTAACAGTTGAAAGAATCAGCAACTGGAATCCCCACTTGCTGAGAAGTTTTTGCACGTCAACAAAATGAAAAGACAACCCAAAAATTTTGTAAAATTTTACCTAATAAATATTCAGATGAAGGTCTTCTATCTAGAGTTCATAATGAACTAAAAACTTTACGGTCACAAAATTCAAAGACTCAGTCCAGAAATGGGCATCTAAGATGAACATACACTTATCAGTGAAAGAAATACGACAAGCCTATAAATATATGAAGAAATGCTCAACATCACTAGCTATCCATAAAATGCAAATTAAAACAACATTTAGATACCATCTTACCTCAGAAAGAGTGGCTATCATAATGAAATCAACCAACAACCAATGCTGAAGAAGCTGCGGGAAAAAACATTCCCACTGTTGGTGAGAATGCAGACTGGTACAACCAATATAGAAATCAGTGTGAAGACTCCTTAAAAAATATAGGACTGGAAATATCATTTATCTAGCTATCCCCCTACTTGGAATGTTCCCAAAAGAACTGAAAACATCATATTACAGTGATGTTTGTACTCCTATGTTTATAGCAGCATAATTTGTGATAGTAAAATCTTGGAAACAACCAAAATTCCCATCACCTGAAGAATGGTTGAACATGATGTGGTGATTTTACACAATGGAATATTACTGAGCTATAAAAATTGATCAACTCAAAGCCTTCACATATATGTGGATGTGTCTTGAACATACACACAGAAGAAGAGCAAACCAGACCTACAAGTGTAAATATTATATGGTCTCCCTAGTGTAAGACCTTGAAAGAAGAAATAAAAATGAAAAGCATAATATAGCTAAACTGAAATAAAGAACATAAGAGTTAAATAATGAAGATACAGCAAGATGAAAATTTAGAAACATGGTCGGGCTAGACCATGCACTTATATGTACAGGATGAATCAAGCAATAGTCCTAAGAAGCTTCAACAGGCTTTTCACAGTGAAGACAGCAATGTGTAGTACTAAAATCATGCTTGGAATGCCTGTCATTCTAGTTGTTTACATGTGTATTGCATCTAATGTTGTTCCAATTATTGGTATACTCTCTCTCTCAAATAAATATTTTTAAAAGGTAATAAAAAAAACAGACGAGTAAAAATAACATAGGATTTAAATGCTACAATTTTGTATATGGTTAGATTTCTAAATTTCTATGTAAAAATGTGCAAATGCTGTTTAACACATTCTATAGAGATTAATTATTATATAAGTAATTGATGAAAAATATCCCTTCTATGCCAAGTCTAATGAATTTGATATTCAGAAATATAGTGATGTTAAGCTCAAGTGCCTATGTTATAGAGTAATAGTATCACTAAGTTCTTCTAGAGGGTTAAAAACCTAAATTTGCAGATCATATAACTAGAGAAAAAGAAGGGCTACAAGCTAATACTTTTGCCCTACCCTTCAAGTCAGTGAGGACTCAAGACATAAGACAACCTGTGCTGTAACATCATATAACTCAGTGGTTTCCTGAATTTTCTGTTCAAGGAGATTATGAGACCACAGAGGAAAGGGACTGATTATGTTTAGTGTACCTAAGGAGAGTCACCTAGAGAGAAAACATTCTCTCAGGCTTTCACAGAGATCAAACTGGTCAAGCAAGAGTCATAACTTGTCTATATGGTTGAAACAAACAAAAGTTGTACAAAATGCTACATATAGGTTCAAGGTAAATCTTGGTATATTATGGAATTTGTCAGATAAAAAATTTACATGTTTTACTATATAGTTCTTATTTTAATTTGGTCTTAAACAACCAGCAGAAAAGTTTAACCATGAGGCACAAAAAGTAAAGCCAGATGAGCAGGCTGACTCATAAAAGACTCAACACAACAGCTTCCTATCTTGCTAGTTCTCTTGCTAACCCACAACTATTATGGAATATTCTACTATGCATACAACTACTTTCTCTTTGCTCAATGAGAAGAAATGTTTGTACCAATTGTGTTTAGAAAAGCTATCATAGCCGGACATGGTGGCACATGCCTGTAATCCCAGCACTCTGGAGGCTGAGGCAGGAGGATCATTGTGAGTTCAAGACCAGCCTGGGCTACAAAAGTGAGCTCAAGGCCAGCCTGAACTGCATAGTGAGACCCTGTCTCAAGAATAAATGCTAAATAAATAAATATAAAAATAAAATATTGTTTAGCTGGGTGTGGTGGTGCAAGCCTGTAATCCCAGCACTCCAGAGGCTGAGGCAGGAGGATCGGTGCGAGTTTGAGACCAGCCTGAGCTACAAGTAAGCTCAAGGCCAGCCTCAACTGCATAAGGAGACCCTGTCTCAAAAAGACAAAAAAAAAAAAAAAAGAAAAAAAGAAAAGCTATCATGTCTGCATCTTAGACTCTACAGAACTATTATGAAGACATCAGCATGCATTTTATTAATTATTGTCGCTGTCCTTTTAATGTGTTTTGAAACTCTCTCATTGTTATTTCTTTCCTTTTTTTTTTTTTTTTTTTTTTTTTTTTTTTTTTTTTTTTTTTTTTTTTTTTTTTGGTCTTTTCGAGACAGGATCTCATTATGCAGTTCCTTCTGACCTTGAGCTCACTTTTGTAGCCCAGGCTGGTCTCAAACTCACACTGATTCTCCTGCCTCAGCCTTCCAGGTGCTGGGATTACAGGTGTGAGCCACCATGCCCAGCTGTTGTTTCTTATTAAAAGTAATAAAAATAAAAAAACACTCGGTTCCAAGCTGGGTACATCTGGACAACTCGAAATTTGGTAGATAGGAACCCGGTAAGTTGAGAGTCTTTGGTGGACCCTGAACTTTGGGAGTGACTTCTCTCCTTTTCTTGAAATCTATAGAGGGTGAGATAGGTTACCCAGTGAACCAGCCTGCCTGGAAGTCCCCAGGTAGTTCAAGGGGAGGTAATCAGACAGTAGTTAATTGAACTAAATTAAATAAAACTCTCAATTTAATATTTACTTAGGTATGCAGACATAAACCTTGCTTCTTCTGGGTAAAATACAAACTCATTCATTACAAAAGTTTTCTATTGCTAAACATCACTACCCATTAGCAGTGTTCCTAACTGTAGTTTTTTTTTTTTTTTTTAAATACAAAGTATAATTGCCTTAAACATATAACTTCTCGTGGGTCAGAATTATGCCAAAGGTATAAATGAACCAAGCTCTACAACAAAGGTCACAGGACTGAGCTGTAAAAAATGAAAAGAAGAAAAGGATTAGAATTCAATCTCAAGTCCTAAGCCCACTCAGAAAAAAAAAAGCAGAAGACACTGCATAGGAGAAAATTGGAATCACACAGCAGAAAATTCTGAATTAATTAATAGCATCTGAAGTAAAGACACAGAGGCCAAAAGGATGAGAGGAAATCAGATCAGAAATAATCTGATTGGAAACAAAGAAAAAAAGACCCTCTGAATTAATAGCACCTGAAGTAAAGAATTATCTACAGATAGGCATCAAAGAAATATGATCAGAAATAATCTCTGTAGTAAAAATACATTGCTGAATTAATAGTGTCTGAAGTAAAAAGATAACTGTAGAACGGTAGAGAGGAAATCAGATCAGAATTAATTTCTGAATCAAGAAAAGAAAAGATAATCATAATAAAAGAATTAATAAGTGCTTTTGAAGAAGATACTAATAAAAAAAGTAGAGGAGATTAGAAAAATCATGGATTCCTTCAATGAGCAATATAGGAAAGAAATCAATTGCATGCAGCAGACTCAAAAAGACACACAGGAATTTAAAACCTCAATTTCAAGCTGGTGAAACTGACTGAATGCAAGTGAAGAGAGTTTCAGATCTTGAAGAAACTGTTGCAACTGGTGAGAAGGTAACAAAGGATCTCTTAAAACTATGATACAGGAAAAAGTAATTTAACATCTACAAGATGATGCAAAGATGAACAACATGAGATAAATAGGCATGAATGAAAAAGGACACAATACAAATGATACAAAAAGAAGAGCAGAAGTAGTAACAGAAAATTTCTCAAACATGGGCAACGATCTGGTGTTTAGTTAACTGAAGTAAATAGAACTCCAAATTACATCAACCCAATTCAAAATACATCCAGATATATAATAGTCAAGATTAGAGAAATCCAGCACAAAGATAACACTCTAAAAGCTGCTAGAGAAAACAAACAGATCACATTTAAAGGAAAACCCATCTGAATAGTGGCATATTTCTCTTCACAAACCATGAAGTCAAGAAGAGCATGGAGTAGAAGGTCTAAAGTCCTCCATGAAAACAAATTCTAGTCCAGACTGCTATAACCTGCAAACTCTCTTTCAAGTTTGATGGAGAAGTAAAATATTTCCATGACAAAGATAAACTAAAGAATTTCATGATGACAAAGCCAACCCTACACAGAATCCTAAAAGTTATTCTAGAGAGGAACCAAAATGACCAGATCTCCACAAATAAGAATGGAAATAATCCACCCAACAAGGCAAGCAATTAAACATAGAAGGTAAGAGGGATAACCATCAAAAGGTAAATAACATGGGAAGCATAAATCAATGCATCTCAATTATAGCCAGCAGTGTAAATAGTCTCAATTCTCCAATTAGAAGAAATAGACTGGCATGGTGGATTAGGAGGAAAAAGTACAATAGGCTGCATACAAGAAAAATATTTAACTCATAAAGAAATTTATAGGCTGAAAGTCAAAGGATGGAAAGCAAAACTACATGCCCCAGCACCTGAGAAAACAAAAGCAGGGGTAGCATTCCTATTCCAGACTGTCTCAACTTCAAATCAAGAATGATCAACTAGATAAAGAAGGCTACTACATACTGGTTAGGGGAAAAATTCAGGAGGAAGAGATAACACTCATAAATACGTATTCACACAATATAGGTTCAACAAGCCATATAAAACAAACATCAGTGGACATGAAAACTCTAATATCCAATGCCACCATTCTCAATCCTAATAGGAAATACTAGCACACCAGTATTCCAACAAGACAGGTCAAACAGACAAAAGATTAGCAAAGAAATAACAGAACTGAACTAGTAATTGGAACAAATGGACTTAGTGGATATACACAGATGTTCCAACCAACCACTTCTGAATACACTTTTTGTTCAGCTGCTCATAGGACATTTTCTAAAATAGACCACAGGTCATGTCAATAGGTCATGCTTACAGGTATGTAAGACAACAGAAATCGTCCCATACATATTATCTGACCACAGTGCAATGAAACTGGGAATAAATGATAAAAGATACCACAAGAGTCCCATAAAAACATGGAAATCAAACAGCACCCTCCTCAGCAACTAGTGGGTTCCAGATGAAATTAAACAATATTTATAATTTAATAAAAATTCAACCACAACTTATTGGAATTTATGGTATGTAATGAAAGCAGTTCTTAGAGGGAAATTTATAGCTCTAAACTCACATATTCAGAAAACCAAATGGGAACAGATAAATACTCTAATTCTGCACTTCAATCATCTAGAGAAGGAAGAGCAAGCCAAAACAAAGGCCAGAGATGCTAGTAAAGTATGCAGATTAGAGCCAAAATTAATTCAGTTGAGACAGAGACAACACAAAGAATTAATGAATCAAAAATCTGTTTCTTTGAAAAATTAAATAAAATTGGTAGGCTCCAGGGAGATTGCTCCTTGACACAAGTGCCTGCCTGGCAAGTGTAAGGTCCTGGGTTCAAAACCCTGGTCCAGCAAAAAAAAAAAAAAAAAAAAAAAAAAAAAAAAAAAAAAAAAAAAAAAAAAAAAAAAAAAAAAAAAAAAAAAAAAAAAAAAAAAAAAAAAAAAAAAAAAAAAAAAAAAAAAAAAAAAAAAAAAAAAAAAAAAAAAAAAAAAAAAAAAAAAAAAAAAAAAGACTGTAGCTAATCTTATCAAAAACAGGAAAGAAAAAACTCAGATTCAAGGAATAAGGAATAAAAGGGCAAAATTACCATACATCCAGTGGAGATTCAGAATATCATTTAGCTACTTTGAGAATCTTTACTCTCACAGATCTGAAGAGACAGATCAAATGGGTAAATTTCTACAAAGTTACAAATTACCAAAACTAAATCAAGATGGAAGAGCTCTCAGTAACCCAATAATGCACAATGAAATACAAAATGTAATAATAATAATTTAAACTATTAAGAAAGCAAAGTTTAGGTTCTGATGGATTCACAGCTGAATTCTGCAAGAAATTCGTGGAATATATAATCCAAATTCTCCTCAAACTCTTCAATGAAATTGAAAAGGAAACCATCCTCCAAAAATCATTCCTGGAGACATGAATTATACTGATAATAAAACCAGAGAAAGATGCAACTAAAAAAGAGAAGTAGAGGCCAAACTCTCTCAGCAACATAAATGCAAAAACCTCAATAAAATCCTTGCAAATAGAATACAGCAAATCATTAAGAAGATTATACATGATGACCAGATAGGATTCATCCCAGGGATGCAAGGATGATTTGGTATACGAAAATCTATAAATGTAATGCACTGTATCAATAGAGCCAAATCCAAAAACCACATGTTTATCTAAATTGATGCAGAGAAGACTTTTGACAAAGAGCAAAACACATTCATGTCCGAAGTCCTCAACAAATTAGAATAGTTAGCCTTTACTTCAAAGTCATATGTGACAATCCAATAGCTAACATAATTCTAAATGGGGAAAAACTACAGTCTTTTACACTCAGATCTGGTACAAGACAAGGATATCCTCTATCACCACTCCTAATTCAATATAGTTCTGAAGTCATTAGCTACAGCCATTAGACAAGAGAGAGAAATAAAAGGAATAAGAATAGGTAAAGAAAAAGTTAAATTACAATTATTTTCAGATTGCATAATAATCAACTTGGTATACCCAAAACACTCCACCAAGAAGCTACTGGAATTAACACAAAGATTCAGTAGCATAGAAGGATACAAAGTCAACACACAAAAGTCAATAACATTCCTCTACACAGACAACAACCACACTGAGAGAGAAATTAAAGAAACAATATCTTTTACAATAGCACCGAAGAAAATGAAGTACTTGGAAATTAACCTAACTAAAGAAGTAAAAGACCTTCTCAATGAAAACTATAGTACTCTCAAAAAAGAGATCCTAGAAGATTTCAGAAAATGGAAAGTTTTTCCCTGCTCCTGGATAGGAAGTGCCAATATTGTGAAGATGGCCATATTTGCTAAATTATACAGATTTAATGCAATCGCTATCAATATACCATCAACATGCCTCACAGATCTGGAGAAATCATTTCTAAAATTTATCTGAAACCAAAAAGACCTAGAATTGTAAAGACAATCTTGGACAACAAAGACGAGGCAGGAGGCATTGCAGTTCCTGACTGGAAATTATACTACAAAAGTACTATAATAAAAGAATCAGGATGGTATTGCCAAAAAACAGATCTGAGGTTCAGTGGAATAGATTGGAAGGTGCAGAAGCAGCCACAACACAGTCAGCCACCTGTGTTGTCCTTTTCAACAAAGGAGCCAAACATGTGTACTGGAAGAAAGATAGCCCTTTTCACAAATGTGCCTGGAAAATCTTTCTCTCCACATGCTGGAAACTAAAGCTTGACCCAGGTCTGTCACCATGCACTAAACTGAAGTCAAAATATATTAAATATCTACATATTAAAATAGAAACACTAAATCTCCTGGAGGAGAAAGTAAAGGCAAATCTTAGTAACATTGGAGTCCTCAAGACATTCATGCATAAAAATCAAACTGCACATGTAATTCTTGAAACAATTAACAACTGGGACCTCCTCTTACTGAGAAGCTTTTGCATATCAAAAGAAATTACCAACAAAGAGAAAAGAGAATGCGCAAATTTTGAAAGACTCTTAACTAACAATTACTCAGAAAAAGAGTCTACCATCTAGAATTTATAAAGAACTTGGGGCCCGGCGGGATGGCTCAGTGGTCTAAAGCGACTGCTTGGGAAAGCTTGGGCGGCTTCAGGGACCACGGTTCGATCCCCGGCACCGCATGCTGCGCTAGCCCTGAGGGCGGGCTGAGCCAGCCATAAAAATGAGTGAATAAACAAATAAAGGTTCTGAAACAAGAAAAAATAAATAAATCAAAAGAACTAAAAGCATTTGGGTGCCAATATTTAAAGACCCAATCCAGAAATGGGCATCTGAGATGCCACACTTCTCAGAGGAAGAGATACTTGAAGCTAATAAATCCATGAACATCACTAACATCGACATCACTAACCATCCTTGTAATGCAAATTAAATTAATACTGAGATATCATCTCACTCCTAAAAGAATGGCTGTTATAAAGAAATCAACCAATAACCAATGTTGGAGCGGTTGTGGGGAAAAAGGAACCCTGCTCCACTGCTGGTGGGTATCTAGACTGGTGCAACCACATGGAAATCAGTGTGACAACTAAAAAACCTAGGACTGGATAGCCCTTTTAATCTAGCTATCCCCATACTAGGAATTTTCTAAAAACAACTGAAAACAACGTACCACAGTGATACTTGTTTACCTATGTTGATGGAAGCACAATTTGTGTTAGCCAAATCTTGGAAACAACTAACATGTTCTTTGAAGAATGGATGAAAAATATGTGGTGTTTTTATACAATGGAGTATTACTCAGCTATAAAGAATGATAAACTTGAAGTTCTCATATATAAGTGGATGTATCTTGAATATATATTCCTAAGTGCAATAAAATAGACCTGGATGTGTAAATTATCGTATAATCTCCATAATATAAGAACTCAAAAGAAAAAGAAAAAATAGAAAGGTATAATATAGTTAAATGGAAAATGAGAATTTAAGGATTAAACAAAAAGGAGAGCTAGGAGAAAAATTAGGAGACATGGTAGGGGCCAAACCATGCATTTGTATACAAAAGATGGTTAAGGAAATGGTCTTAAAAATTCCCAGTAAGTTTTTGAAACTAGCAAATAATTGGCAGAATTTCCACCCCAACTAACTATATATACTGATGCCTGTGAACTAAACAAAGTCAGGATAGCAATGTATAATACTAAAACCATGCCTTGAATACCTATCACTCTGGTCTTCTAATTATGAACTGCTTCTAATATCATATAAATTATAGCTATGCTTTGTCTCAAATAAATGTTTGTTTAAAATTAACGATAAGAGGGGCTGGTAAGATGCTTAGGTGTCTAAAGCACATGTTTAGGAAAGGTTAGGCACCTGGAGGGACCACAACACCACTTGCTTTGCCAGCCCCACCCCAGGGCAGGCTGAGGCAGCCATAGTAAAAAGGAAAAATGACAATTAAACAAAGTAAAGAAAAGAAAGAAAAAGGTACTAAAAGAGAACATGAGATGAGGAAAAAAGGCCATAGATCTGTTACACTACAATTCTGTAAATGCTTAAATTCCTAAATCTCTGTGTAGCGATGCATAATTGTATATTGTTGTCTTATTCTATAGGGACTTATAGTTTAGAATATCAGTAATAGATGGAAAATACCTGCTTCATGTTATGTCTAAGGCATTTGATATTCACAAAGATAGTGATACTAGGCTCAAGTGCCTATGTTATAAGGAATAATATCATTAAGCTTATCTTCTGGAGGGTTTACAACTTAAACTGACAGACCAAATAATGAGGGAAAAAGAAGAAATACAACAATAATGAATATTTTTTCTGAAGCCCTTTAAGGTTTTTGAAGATACAGGACATAAAAGAACCTGTAATGTAATACCCTATAACTGAGTGGTTTCCCAAATTTTCTGTTCAATGCAAAAGTGGTTCATGAAGTACAGTTTGTTTAAGGAGAGTCACCTACAGAGAAAACATTCACTCTGGCCTTCACAGAGAGCAAAGAGTTCAAGCAATGGCATTGATTCATCCAGATGGCTGACACTGACAAAAGAGCTGTAAACCATGATACAAGGTTTCAGGGTAAATCCTGATGGTACCTGACTGACTTTGTCCAATTTTTTTTTAAATATCGGTCTTGCTTTATTTTGGTCTTAACCATCCAGCAGAAAAATCTAGCCATGAGTTACAAAAAGAAAAGCTATATTAATATACAGAGTTATAAAAGGCTCAAGTCAATAGCTTCTGATAATGCCAGTTGATCTAATAATTTACTATTGTTATGGATTACTGGACTCCATATGCAGCTACTTTCCTTTTGTGCAATGAAAAGAAAGATCTATATTAATGATGTTTAGGCAAGAAATCGTGTCTGCATCTTATACTCTGAACAACTACAATGAAGACAACAATATGTAATACATTAATTATTGTAAAAAATAAAAATAGAAATCAAGCAATTAGGAGTTATTCAAGTTATAACAAAGCTGAGCATATAAGAAAATATGTTGTGAATCTGAAAATAATTTTGAAAGTATTTCCTTTACTATATAAGTGTCTGTGCAAAAGCTGTTAATCTCAGAAATGCAATATTTTTTTACAAAAGGAGATAGGTTAAATGGTAATAATAAGTACTAAAGGGCAAATCAGTGAGCGATCACTAAGCAGTGTAACACTTATTCTAATTGACACCTCTCTTATTTTTGTAATGTGCATTTGTACTTTCCTATAATATTACCCAGTTATGTGTCTCAGTACTTTCTGTGATCAATAATAGAAACAATCTATGTATTTGCCCATTTGACATGATGAATTTCCATCCATATGAGTTCATATGTGAGCAAGTGGTCAAAATGTTTTTTTCTATCTTTTGTTTTCTGTTAGTAGTGTTCCCATTCAGAACAATGTCACATGGAAAACTGGATTTGCAAACTTAGGAAGACATCAAAACAGAATCATGAGGAACTCTTGAAGAATAGCTTGGCTAGAGAAACAGTGACCAGCACAGAATTACTGCAGAGCTCTGGCAATCTACCTTGGTGGAGAGTTCGGATGCCTGTCCTTCACCTATCTGAAGCAGTAAGTACTTTGAAATGGGCCTCAACAGATTATAGTGGATAAATCATATATAATTCCTCCACCCTCCCTGAGTGGGGAATGAACTCAGGCCCTTGTGCTTGCCAGGC
This sequence comes from Myocastor coypus, assembly GCA_004027025.1. Lineage (NCBI taxonomy): Eukaryota > Metazoa > Chordata > Mammalia > Rodentia > Myocastoridae > Myocastor > Myocastor coypus. The sequence goes on from PVJA010008463.1 coordinate 41,003, forward strand.
AAGCACCTATTCTACTGAGCTATTTTCCCAGCCCCTGAGATCCACTATAAAAATTGGAAATGTATGCCTTACAAACCTCCAAATGTACAGTTTATTTTATATAAAGCTTTGGGAAGTGCTGAGATAATAACTTCACCAAAACCTGTACCTGAAGACAGAAGACAGTGCCAGAAAGAAACCAATAATCCACTCTCAATTAATTTGGAAGGCAGGATCTTGAGACAGACACAAAACAAGAATCTTCAAAATACACAAGACATTTCTGAAGGAGAGACTCTTCCTAAAGTGGCCTTCATAGTGGGAATATATCTATCTACTATCACAGTTTCGCAAGGATTATCGGAAAAGTGAAAATAAAAAGTCTTATCTCAAAAAAAAAAAAAAAATACAAGGAGCAAAATGCAGTCTCAGGTGCCAGACCATCCAGAGCAAGTTCAGGAGTTATCAGAAAATAAGAAATTGGAAGTCACACACCTGAAATTTATGAAATGACAACAACTGAGATAAAGAACCAACTCTATCAGGGTATAGAATAAATCAGATCAGAACTAATCTCTTATGTAAAGAAAGAAATGTTAAACATAATGAAAAAATTGCTGGGCATATCTAAAGAAAACATTGATAAGAAGTAGAGTAACAGGAAAATGAAGGAATACCTGAATGAACATATAGGAAAAAATATAATACAGAACCTGTTTCAGATTCAAAAACATCCAAAAAATTAAAAAAGAATTCCATTAAAAGTAGCAAAATCATTAGAGTGAAAGTGAAGACAGACTTGTAGGATCTTGAAGACATCTTTATAGTTGGTGGCCAGGAAAGTAAATCTCTCTTAAAAGTAACAAGACAAAAATAAATGAACAAAAAATAAAAACAACAGATAAAATAAAAATCAAAGCCGGGCATGGTGGCGCACGCCTGTAATCCCAGCACTTGGGAGCTGAGGCAGGAGGATTGGTGCGAGTTTGAGACCAGCCTGGGCTACAAAAATGAGCTCAAGGCCAGCCTGAACTGCACAGCGAGACCCTGTCTCAAAAAGAAAAAAAAAGTCAAACAAGTAGGGATAGCTAATCTGTTTGCAGACAATGTGAATGTCAAAGCAAGAATAATCAAATAACATCGAGGAGAGTACTTCATACTTGTAAGGAAAAAATTTTAAGAGACAGATACAACAATCAGAAATATGTATGCACCAAATATGGGACAGTAAACTATATAAGACAAATTTTACCAAACATGAAAGAACAAATAACCAAGAATAAAAGCTTAACACAGTGTGCAATACCCAATTTCGTCAGTGATAGTTTAACTAGACAAAAAAATCAGCAAAGAGATAGCAGAATGGAACAACTCCTTAGAACACATGGACTTAGTAAACATTTAGAGTGTTCTACAAAACAAAATATGAACACACATTTTTCAGCAGTCTATGAAATGTTGTTTAAAATAAACCACACATAAGGCCAGACAACATGCTTAAGTAAATGCAAAAGGACTGAAATAAGCATATGCGTATTATCTGACCATGGTGCAATGAAACATGAAATTAAAACAAAAGAAACTACAAAAGCTGCATAAGCATAAAGAAATTAAATAGCACTCTCCTCAAAAACCAAAGATATTGGTCAGAATAGAAGATAATAAAATTTAGATAAAGAAATATAAAAATTAACAAATCAAAGTTGCTTCTTTGAATGAATAAATTATATGATCAAATTCAAGCAATAAAGGTGAAAAGGGTGAAATTACAGTAAATCCTCTGGAAGCTCAGAAGGTACGCAATACCTATTTCAAAAAACCTTGCCTTCATAGGACAGAAAATATAGAAAAAAATGGACAGGTTCCTAGATAGGTACAAATTATGAAAACTGGATCAAGAAGATATACAATTTCTGAGCATGTCAATATTCGTCAATGAAATTGAAAATGTAACAAAAATGTGACCAATAAACAAACTCAGATCCTGCTGGATTCGTAGGTGAATTCTACCTTCAATGAAATTGAAAAGTAAGAAATTCTCCTTAATATCCAAACTGAATGGTAAACACTTCAAAGAATCAACAGCAGAAATGGCATCTTTTTGAAATGTTTCTCTACCACTGAGCCAGCGGGATAATTGCAGGAAGCATGGTTCAATACCCAGAACCACATGATACACAGTCTGACCCCCAGGCAGGCTGAGACAACCATAACATAAGTAAATAAAGTTAAAAAAAATTTGAAAACAGAAGTTTCTGTACATTAAGAGAAATCACTGACAGAATGAAAAAAAATTAATCAACTGTTCCTGAGATAAACGACTTCCTTAGAATATACAAAAAACTAAAAATATCAGCTCCCCTAAATTCAAAGACTCAGTGCATAAATGGACATATGAGATAAATACACATTTCTCAGATGACAAAATACAAAAGGCCAATTTTTGCATAAAAAGAATTCCATGAAACTGATCATTCAAGAAATGGAAGTTAGTGGCTGGGGAGATAGCTCCGTGGCAGAAGTGCTTGCCTCGCAAGTTCAAGGTAGTGAGTTTGAACCCTGGTCCCACAAGAAAATAGAATAGAATAGAATAGAATAGAATAGAATAGAATAGAATAGAATAGAATAGAATAGAATAGAATAGAATAGAATAGAATAGAATAGAATAGAATAGAATAGAATAGATAAATAAAATAAAAATAAAATAAAGACATGGAAGTTAAAACAACCCTGAGATTCATCATATTGCTTATGCATGGATAATAAAGATGGCAAAATACATGCTTTGTAACCTAACAGTGGAATGTATGTGATGATGACATTTGAGACAAAGTTTATCAGAAATAAACTGAGCAAGAATTGTTAGAGTCACAAAAATTTGGAATTTCCTGACTCAAATGTGCACCAATAGCCACATTCAAAACATATATTTATTATGATACCTTACTAGCTGAGCTGAAAGCATTCATAGATCTGCTGTACTTAGAAGGGATTTTTCATAGTAATCGCAGGAATATAAGACTAACGGAAAAGCAGTGGACCAGAATATGGCACAAAAATTCATACCATTGTAGGTGCAAAGACTTATTATATTTCTTTGAGATCCTGAATTACTTGACTCCAAGCTCTTCTTGATCTGATGATTAGTATTGAGAAATCTATGATGATTCTGATGGGTTTTCCATTATAGTTGGTCTGTTTTGTTTTCTTTTGTTTTCCTCCAACAGCTCATAATATACTCTTCTTTTGCTGAACTTCTGAGATCTCAATTATCATGTAGCTAGGTATAGATTTATTTGATTATGGTTAATTGGGGTTCTGTATGCCTCACTTAAGTGTAGGTCAGATTATTTTCCCATGTTGAGAAACTTTCTGCTACTACTTGTGCAAATGGTCTTTATGTCATCTGTGTTCACTCCTGCTGTTTCATTGACATCTATTATTCTTATATCAGTTATTTTTTGCATGGCGTTGTAGCAGTCAAATTATTACTTCCTGATTCCTTATTATTTTTTGAAGAGATCTTTCCTTTCATATTCCCTAGCTGCACTGCTTTCCTTAAGGTCTGAAAGTCTGTCTGCAATTTCATTCAAATGGTTTTGCTAAATTTAATGGAATTCTTGGTGACCTGTATAGTATTTGCATCTATTTCAAGAATTCTAATTATTCCTTACATTGTTTGCTCAGTGTTTCCATCATTTTTGTATTATTTTGTTTTAATTATATCTTTTTTAGGTGTGCTAAGCAGTTCCTTACGATTGTAGTCATATGATTGTCATCTTATTTTTGCCTAGGAGATTATTTGTGATCTGATTTATTCTGTATCCTGATGGAGTTATTTCTTTACTCATTTTCTATCATTTCAGAAATTTCAGGTTTATAACTTTCAAGTTCTATGTCATTGTCTGCTGGACTTGTTTCTTTTCTGTGCTAGAGACTGAAATTGCCTTTTGATTTCTCATTTTAACATTTTTTGTAGCTCCTAATGATCATCAGCACTCATCAGTTGTGGGAGAGGTGCAATGCATGTGTCAGCAAGGTTCCTGCAACAGTGGAGGACCATGATAGGCCTCTTCTGGAATCCTGCATCTTGGGGAAGGGAGGTAGCCAAAACTCAGCATATCTTCGGCTCAAGCAGTGGGCGTGGGCTGGAATCAACTGGTCCCCACATTTGTCAGGTGTCCTGCTTTCTGCAATGGTGGCATAGTCTGTCAGCAAGTCAGCCATGCTTCTGTGCCAGGGTTGCCTGTGATCCAGACACACAAGTTCCTTGTAGTGACTTCTTTGAAGTTATAGATATTATTAAGGAACTTAAACAATTAAATATTTAAGTAAGGTAAGGTAGGAGGATATTTTATGCCATATTGAAGAAATCAAAGAATGTATTAATATATTTTATGTAGAAATTTGTCAGTATCTGTCTAATTTTACTATATATGCTGGCAAAGCAAGCATAAACAGCATCTATCTATGATTTAAATATGTTTAACTCACAGCTATTAGAGCTATAGAATATTGAAAATTTAGGACATGCTATTTTTGCTATATCTTGACTTAAATATATATACCTCAGTATAAATGTATATATATACACACACACACACTCTGGTACATTTAATATATTATATACTCTGACATACATAATGTATTGTGCTAGTAAAAAAATTAAACAAATGTCCACTATCATATGAAATTTTACATATATCGGATCAATTTCCTGTAAAAACTTGCAATAGTTACAAAAACTTCTAGATGTTTACCAATATTTTAAACAGAGTTTCAAGATATATTACACATTTATTTTACAATATACATATATATATATATATATATATATATATATAATAACTCAATTATTTACGTAAATAAACTATGATTACCTATTACATATCAAGTGTGGTTTGGCAGTGTGTACATAAGATAGCAAAAGAAACCTGTTTTGTGCAATTACACAATTTAGTCTGTTCTTGAGAAAGATATGATGATGGTAACTCTAGCAAGGAATAAAGAAATATCCATGAAAAATGCAATAATGTAATTAAATTTGTATTAACATATTTTGTGTTTACACAAGATATGGTGGAAGTTATTAGCAGTGTTATTCTGGAGGGAAAGTTAGTTGAAATGGAGTGATCATAACTACCTCATAGTTTTCTGAACTGCCTAAATCAAAAACAATAAAAATTTATTTATATAGAATTTATGTAATTAGTAGCCAGGTTATAAACAGTAATACATCCAATTTCTTTCTGCATGTATAAATAAAAAACAAACAAACAAACAAACAAACAAAGAATAGGGCTCCCAAGATGGTTCAGTGGTCTAAAGCGCCTGCTTAGGGAAGCTTAGGCAACCACAGGAACCATGGTTTGATCCCTGGCACCACATGCTGCGCTAACCCCACCCCCAGGGCAGGCTGAGCAGGCCATTTATAAAGAAAAAGACAAAGAATAACTTATTTTATTTCTGAAAGATGTGATTATGTTGACATCTAGTTCAGTTTTGTTTCCCTTTTTTCCCCACATGTTCCAAAATATCACTATACAGTAAATCCATGTCAATAAAACAATAAAATAATTATGATAATATATAATTTGCAGATGGTATTTTGCATCTACTATCTTGTTTTATGCTTGACTTTGTTGCAAGAAAAAAATTTTACTGGCTATGATTAGAAAAGATAAACACAGGACAGCCGATTGTTTTAACTCTCTAATGCAAATTTTTGTAATTTTTGAATTGAATTTTAGCCCTTAAAATCCTTTTTTTTTTTTTTTAAATAATGTATTTAGTACATGGTCTACAGGGTCTAACCACACTGATATGACACTTTAGTTATCTTCCTGATTTCAACTTCTAAAGCACTGGAATTACAAGTGCATGCCACCATGCCCAGTCTCAATCAGTGTCTCAGCATGCTTTGGGGATGGGAGTGCCAAGGCACACTGGGGATAGACCCCCAGGTCCTTGCATCTGCCTAAGCAGGATCATTAATCCTCTGAGCTATCTGGCCAGCCCTTACTCTTTAAAATCTTCTTTCTCTTCTCAGAGAAATACAATAGTCACCATTATAAATATATATATTAAATCCTGATCTTTTTTAATTTCAGTATGAAAATAATTGCAAATTTCTCTCAAACGTCCAATGAACATTTTAAATGGGTTGACAAAAGTTCGATCTAAATATTAGTCAACTGCTTTTCTTTTTCTTTTTTTTTTTAATGTAGGGACCGGGTTTGAACTCACAACCTTGCGCTTGCCCAGCAGGCATTTGTGCCACGGAGCTGTCTCCCCAGCCCCTAGTCAACTGTTGATGATTAATTTCATACTTTGAAGTACATTTCTTTGAAATGTATTTTTTATGAGAAAATCAACTTCTTTATTCATTTATAATTCCTGGCAGTGTGAAGCCTACCCCTTCACCAGAACTCATTTGGTTACTTGTGTGTCATTGCCTATATGATGTGTATCAGCAACAGTTGTAACATATTAGATGTAGTTTATCACTAATATCTATCTATCTATCTATCTATCTATCTATCTACCTATCTATCTATCTATATCAATTGAAAAGTCTATGGTACATGATATTTCTGACATTTTTCCCAAAAATGTGGTTGGTAAGCTACCTGTAAAGTGTTGATAAACATGTATGAAATAATTCTAAGTTGTTTGTTTGTTTGTTTGTTTTTGGCCAGCTCAGCCCACCCTGGGAGGGCAGGGCTGGCTCAGCATATGCTGTCCAGCATCAAACCATGTTCCCTATATGCTTTCATAAGTTTGTCTAAACAGGTGCTTTAGACTGATGAGCTATCTGGCCAGCGCAATATTTTAAGTTTTACATTGATTTTTTTTTTTTTTTTTATCTTTTTGAGACAGGGTCTCACTATGCAGTTCAGGCTGGCCTTGAGCTCACCTTTGTAGCCCAGGCTGGTCTCGAACTTGCACCGATCCTCCTACCTCAGCCTACCGAGTGCTGGGATTACAGGCGTGTGCCACCATGCCCAGCCCATTGATCTATTTCTGAAAATAAATTATATAGGATGAAAGTTAGTAGCAGTTCAAAAGTATTCGGGACCTAATTTGGAATATTTAGAGGAAAATGTTAGGAAAGGTGGATTCTTTTGTATATGCTTGTTTAGTACTACATTAAAGAGAAGTTATGTTTACTTTGAGATGTTTCATTGAGATTTTTCAAAAATATAATCATTCTACTATAATAAATAGCTTTGATGACATCATATTGAGACTCCAACTTGGTAGTTAATATTTTGATATATGCTTACAAGCAATAATACGATTATGCACATGAGTTGTATATCTTAAGGGAAATTAGAGACTATCACAAGACTCTGTATGACTGGCACATGGCACTGGAGTATGCTATATATCACTTAATATCCATGTTGAATGACTAGTTTAGGTGCCTTGTCATGTGCTACCAGGGCAATATACTTTTACCAAATAAAGTACATGCTCAAAAATTATTAAGTCCGTGTCATACACAAATGTTACAGAGCAAAAATCTCTTCATATTCTTTTTTTCTCTATTAGTTCAAAAATAGCAGCAATCAATTTGTTGCTTGTCTTTTGTCAGATCTTCAAAATACAAAAATTGCATTTTACATACTTTTAAATGTTAATAGTAGATGTTCACATTATTTGTTTTGAAGTCATCTTTTCTACATCAATTTTTGCATGTGTCTTCCTAGCCATTTTTGCCTTTCCTTTGGTGCTATTTTTAAAAATAATTTACTTAAAATTGTGTTTCATTCAATTAACTGGTGCATGGACAACGGCTACTATAACAAAATAGTTTCAGTATTTTTCACTTCTATTTAAATAAAATGGTGTTTAATATTTATTTGAAGATAAAGTTTACACTCAAGAGAGCCTGAATTTTTAAAATTTTTAAAAGAATAAACTTTAGTGCTTGGAAAAAGTAAAGCACAATCAAAGAACCGGTTGGTTAAGCATCAGCTGACAAGCCTGGCTGCTTCAGCACGGGGTAGTTCAGTTCATGGTGGATTGGGTTAAGCTGACTTAAGTCTATTTTTTAAAAAATGATTTAGCATTATAACAAATAAATGCTTTTTGCCTTGTGCTTTTTAAGGTATGAGGAGTTGAAAATATCAGTGAACTTGCAATGGAAAGAATCACTAGGCATATCAGATCCAAGCCTCTAGACAGAAAGCCTTGAGCCTTGGTGATCTGCCTCAAGACTAAAGAGAAAGTGAAATATTTTCCTTAATCTGTTTAAATAAACCCTTACAGGAGGTGAAGGAGTGTCTTGTGTCTGTACTTATATTTAACAGGATTTTCTTTTGTATGGTCCATTGCTAGGAATAACAATAAACATTAGCTCATTACACATGGTGCCATCTCATTATATGAGGAGTTACTCTAGCATATTAAACAAAATACAGAAAGCCTAAAAGAAAACATGACTGAAATTAAATGTAAACAATTCTACCTTTTGTTTTAGGAATATAGATCCCCTGCAAAAGAACGGCATGTTTAATGAATATTCTTAATGATTTTACAGTAGAGCAAATCATCTATGAAAAGTAACATGGTTAAAAAGGAATGGTGTAATCTGGCACCCTATGAAATCCAATACCTCATAAACAACAACAGTCAGTATGTCAAAACTCCCTGGGTGTAAGAACACTGCAAAATCAGAAAGGGAAATAAAACTAATTTATTTTAGCTTTATTTTCAACGTTGAATAAAATGCTTATAGGGGTGCCATGAAAATATTTCCCAAAGTAATCTAATCCTGTTCTCAGTAATTACTTTCTTCCTTTCAGGCAAAAAAATAGTTGACAGAAAGCAGCAAATGATTTTAGGGGATTTAAGAGGAACATGAGAGCATACTCAAAGAAAAATTTCATTACTTTAAGCTATATATTTTAAGATTTTGTTTTTAACCATCTTCTTAAATGCTATACACAAAATTTAGAAAAATTAAGATGGAGTATAAAAGATAAGTAGGAAGGAACTTAAATCAGTTAAAAGTTTTGAGATTGATATTATCTGAATCATGTTTTGGGATTCATAGAATTTTAAAAATATACACAAGGTAAAATTTCTTCATAAAGAAAATATTTTTTCTAAACAACAAGAAAACTAAGAAAAATGTTAAGCATTACAAATGCAAAATAATGAATTTGTGTCCGAAATTACAATACCTCTGTGACTCCTGGATGTACGTTATTAGCTTGAAATGACTACCTTCAAAAGTGCAACTAACCAGTTATTTTCTGAAGAGATAAAAGAAGGTTCTGAAAACATGAAAATTCATTAACAAATGTTCCTGAACAATGTCAGTTCCTTTTACAATATGACAAAGAATACAAATTACACTTCTGCAAGTTTCTATCTGTTGGCATTGTTAGATGTGGGAAGGAACATATCTGGAGTGTTTGGACTACTTCATATGCCCAAACTCGAGGAAGATCTTGGGCACCAACCTTTATGCCCACAAAAATATGGAAAATTATTGAAGGTGAAAGAAACTTGCTGGTATTTTTTACAAACTCTTGGGTATACATACAAATAGTGCACAGATAACACAAAAATACAGAAATAGACATTCAAATTGGAATATTTATTATCTATAAAAAGCAGAGAAATAGAAAATAGTATTCATTTTCTTGACAAAACTATGAAAGTCACAACTAAATGACGTGATAGAACCTTCAACTGGATAAATTCGTAGACAATTTCCAGTTCAAATCTTGTAGCGAGCCACCATATTTTCAAAATCATGGCAGCATGACAAAAATGTAAAGATTAAAGAAAAATAACTCCTTTAGTGTAACTTTAGTAATTTCCAAGGACCAAAGGGAAAAAAAAAAAAAAAAAAAAAGGAATATTGAATTGGACTAAGCCTCAATTTCCAGCCAGAACCCAAGCCCAGGGTATATATGGGACCATTCATGTATTTGCAGGAACCTCCTCCATCAGACAGGCCTGGTGAGGAACCCAACAGCAGAACTCCATGCAGAGAGTTTAGGAGCCAGACTCACTCAGCTAATCCCGGGAATGAACTTCTTGCAAGAGGGGTGCAGTGGGTTGACTTTCATGGGCTGCAGCAGGATGAAGATGAGCACTACAGCCAGACCTAAGCCAGTCCCAGCTGGACAAGTTTGAACTTGGTACATTTAGACTTGGTGAGCTGAGACGTTTTGCTAGACACAGATCTATGACAGCATCCTCTGTCTTTCTCCCTTGATCAAGATAGGCAGCAACAGGTAACCACAGTGAACTAGTCTGTCTGGAAGATGTCATGTAGAACAAGGGGAGGTGATTAGACAGAATTTAGGGAATGTAATTTAAATATAAATTCCAAATTTAATATCTGCTTAGCTACACATAGATAATGTCTGCCCTTATGGTCTAAAACACAAATCCACTAGCTATAAAAGTCTGTTGACTGTTAAGTATCATTACCAAGTATTACTAGTGTTCCTAATTTCAGTTCTATCAATACAAAATACTATTGTAGTTCTGTAATTGCCTTTACCACATAATCTCTCTTGGGTAAAAGTATCAGGAGGTGCTAAGGTAATAATTTCACCAAAGCTGTACTCCAAAGGTCAGAGGACAGCGTTATACCAAATGACAAAGAGAAGGAACAAAATGCATTCTCAGCTCTCCTAGAAGAAATGCAGGAGACAATAGCATGGGAGAAATTCAAAACCACACACCTGAAATCTCTGAAATAATAGCTTCCAAACAAACACATGCAGCTAGGTAGAGAGGATATCAGATCAAAAGAAGTAAAAAAAAATTACAACTATAATGAAAGAATTATTAAGTGCTTGTAAAGAATACACTGATTAGAAAAATGGAGGAGGATAGAAAAATGATGGAATCCTTGAATGAACTATAAAGGAAAGAAACAGAATGCAAGAAGCAGACTCAAAGAGACATTAAATTAAAACCTTAATCACAAGCTGGAAAAACTGACTGAATGATTTTTTTTTTTTTAATTTTAGGAAAGGGTCTACAAGATGTTCAGGGTCTCATTACTAAATCAGATACGTAGTGGTCTACCTGTTTACAGCCTCTCAAAAGCTGAGATTACAGGCATGTGCCACCACTCACAGTCCCAAAACTGACTGAATGGAAGTGAAGATAGGGTTTCAGACGGTGAACACACTGCTGCAGCTTATGAAAAGATAAGAAAATATCTCTTTTTTTTGAAAAGTGATTTTTAAATTAAATTTGATGTGATAAAAAGATAAAATAGCAATGAAACAGTTTCAAAACAATTTAATAGGATGGTTACAATAATTAATACCATGTGTACTGTTATCTCCATAGTAGTTATTCAGAAGACAAGATGCAGTCATGATTTCTTGTCTAAAAAATATTAGCACAAAGTTTAATTCTCAATGAACTAAGACAAAGTGGCTAGCTGTATATTTATCCTAAATCTCTTGTGTATACATATGTATATTTTTCTCTTAAAGATGCTAAGACTAGGAGAAAATATCATACTATGTCTTATAAATAGATTGCAAGCCAACATATGAATCATAAAACAAAAAGTGTAATTAAATAATATTCAGAAAATTAATTAAATATTAATAAAAATTAAATTAAATATTTCAAAACAATATTCCTAAATTGAAATCAAATCATGAGTACAACTTAAAGGCCACAATGTTGTGTATCCTACATATAAATCTGTAATCAATTGAGAATACTCACATAGTATTTGTATAGTTTAATATATGCAAAGATGTTATAGAAGAATAATCTGTAGGTTGGGAAAAGGGAATCAACTCCCATTTTCTTCAAAACGTTATATAAAACATGGTCAAAGGGAACTGGATAATGAAGAATAACATCTCATTTTGGCTTTCTCTTTTACTCCCAGTAGATTTCATGACTGTGCTTTAACTTTTAAAAACCAATCATTTACAGCTTATGCCTATAGGACTAGCGTTTCTTTATTTTAGGCAGATTCTTTTTAATGAGTATGTTGACTGTATTCAAGATTTGAATCTTTGCTCTCACAGAATCAAAGACAGAAGCAACAAACAGATTCCTAGAAAGATACAAATTACTACCTCTGAATCAAGAGGATATGAGAACCCTCAGTAACCAAATAGCAGCCAATGAAATTCAAACTACAATAAAAAACTTAACAACAAAGAAAATCTCAGGTCCTGATGGATTTACAGATGAATGCTACAAGACATTTGCAAAAGATATAACCCCAATATTCCTAAAATTCTTCAAAGAAATTGAGAAAGAAACAATCTTCCCAAAATCATTCCAGGAGTTACGTATTGTATTGATATCAAAGCCAGAGGGGGAAGCAACTAAAAAAGAGAACTAGAAGCCAATCTCCCTAATGAATATAGATGCAAAATTTTTCAGTAAAATCCTAGCAAATAGATCATCAAGAAGACTATACACCATGACCAGGTAGGATTCATCCCAAAATGCAAAGTTGGTTCAACATATGCAAATCTATAAACTAATGCACTACCTCAATATAGCCAAATCCGGAAACCACATAATCATCTCAATTGTTTAAAAAAAGGCCTATAACAAAGTCCAACACTCATTAATGAGCAAAGCCCTACAGAAAATCTGTCTCTTACATGAATGTGATAGAAGCCATCTATGACAATACAACTTCAAACATAAGACTAAATGAGGACAAACTGACATCTTTTGCTCTCAGTACAGGTTCAAGATAAGGATGTCCTCTATCACAATTTCTACTCAATATAGTTCTGGAAATATTCGCTAATGTCCTTAGACAAGAGAAAGAAATAAAAGGGAAAAAATTGGGAGAGGAGGAGTCACACTGTCATTATTTGCAGATAACATGGTACTCTACATGGAAGACCCAAAATCCTCCAACTGGAAGCTCCTAGAATTAATAAATAAATTCAGTAGTATAGCAGGAGACAAAAATCAATACCCAAAAGTTAATAGCATTCCTGTACACAGTTAACAAACACATCGAGAGAGAAATTACAATAAAAATATCCAGTAAAATAGCACTGGGAAAAATGAAATACTTAGAAATTAATCTAGCTAAAGAAGTAAAAGATCTACTCAGTGAAAATTACAGTACTCTGGGGCTGGGGAAATAGCTCCAAGTCACATGTGCCTGCCTGGCAAGTGCAAAGTCCTGAATTGTTTGAACCCCGGTCCTGAAAAAAATAAAATAAAATAATACCCTGAAAAATGAGATTACAGAGGATTTAAGAAATAGGAAACATACTTCCTGCTCCTGCATAGGAAGAACCAACATTGTGAAAGTTTTCATACTCCCAAAATCGTTATACATATTTCATGCAATCCCTATGAAAATAACACCAGTATTCCTCACAGACTTAGAGAAATCATTCCTAAAATTTGTTTGGCATGAGAAAAGACCTAGAATAACAAAGACAACCCAGGACAGAGAAATAAAATTAGGAAGCTTTACAATTCCTGACTCAAGATTATATTATAAAGCAACTGAGCAACTGTAATAAAATCAGCATGGTATTGTTAAAAAAAAAAAAAAAAAAAAAAAAAAAAAAAAAAAAAAAAAAAAAAAAAAAAAAAAAAAAAAAAAAAAAAAAAAAAAAAAAAAAAAAAAACAGACCTATAGAATAGATAAAAAGGTGCAGGTACAATTACAGACACAGTTAAACATTTTATCTTTAACAAGGGGGTCAAAGTTGTTTACTGCAATGAAAATACCCTCTTTCGCAAATGGTGCTGGAAAAACTGGCTTTCTAAATGCTGAACACCAAAACTTGACCGTGGTCTATCACCATGCACTAAAGTCAAAATGGATTAAAGATCTAAATATCGCATAGTCTCCCTAGTGTAAGAAGTCAAAAGAAGAAATCAAATTGAAATATATAACACAGTTAAGTGGAAGAAAAGAACTTAAGAATTAAACAAGTGAGAAAGGACAAAAGTCAGGAAATATGACAGGGGCAAAACCATATGTTTATATAAATGAGATGGCTAAAGCAATGGCTCTAGAGGTTTCCATCAAGATTTTGAAAATAGCAGTTAAGGGGTAGAATTCTCACCCTGACTAACTATATATGCTGATATATATGAACTAAACAACTATATTGTAGACAGCAATGAGTAACACTAAAACCATGCTTAAAATAACTGTCATTTTGTCTTCTAAATACGTACTGCTTCTAGTCATATCAATTATTGCTACACTTTTTTTAAAATAAATGCATGTTTTTAAAAAGGTAATAGAAGAGGGACAAGGAAAACAAAGTGTAGCAAGATTGTACTGCTACAATGTTGTATGTGGCGTAAAAAATGTTTAATTTTTTAAACATTTCATAGGGATTTAAATTTTAGGACATCCATAGTCATTGGAAATTAGCAGTTTCGTGTTGTCTAAGGTATGTAATATTCAGACAGTGATCTTAAGCTTAACTGTCTCTGTTATAGGACAATAATATCATTAAGCTTCTGTTCTGTTTTTTAGCAACCAAAATTTAAAGATCAAAAATTAGTCAGATAGATGGGCTAAAAATAAAGCTGATATTTTAGCCCTAACCTTTCATAGTCATTGTGGACTCAGTACATGAGAAACTCTGCCGTGACATCCAATAAGTAAGCAGTGTCCCAAGTTTTCTGATCAAGGAGATTATGGAGCCAAAGAGGAAGTGATTGATGATACATAGTGTGCCTAAGGAGAGTCACTTAGAGAGAAAAAAATTCTCTCAGGCTTTCACAGAGAGTAATTGGTCAAGCAATGCCTGTTGCTCATCCAGATGGCTAAAACTGACTGAAGATTCACAGGGTGCTGTATATGGTTTCAGAGTAAATCCTGAGTGGATTTGGCTGACCTTATCACATAACGAAAGGTATGTTTTTAGTTATACAGGTCTTGCTTTAACTTGGTCTTAACCATCCAGCAGAAAAGTATACCCATTAGGTATAAAAATTAAAGCGGTATTAATATGCTGAACTGTAAAAGGCTAAAGTTAATATCTTTGGAAAATTGCTAGTTATACTGATAACTCACTACTATTATGGACTATTGAATTATATTGAGTTATTTTGCTGAGCTCAAGTGCCTACAGTCTTTAGAATGGCATCAAGAATGAAAATGTCCCTTAAACACTTTTCCAACTATAACATCTCTAACAGCAAAGGAACACCCATTTCTGACAAAACAAAACAAAAAAGGGGGATAGAAATAAATGATCATTTTGTTGTGAATATATGTGTGTGTGTGTGTGTGTATATATATATATATATATATATATATATATATATATATATATATACATGGGTAGATATACCATCACTTTTTCTTACTTCAATGAGAAGAAAGGTTTGTACTGATATTGTTTAGACAAGACATCATGTCTACATCTTGTCTTCTGAATAACTACTATAAAGACAACAATATGCAATGTCTTAATTATTGCAACTGTCCTACTAACCTGTTTGGAAATGGCTTAATTGTTATTTTATCGTTTTATTCTCATTAAAATGAATAAAAAATTTTAACAAGAAATGTGGCTGATCCTTATTTGTCATTTATTTAAATTTTCTTCTATATTTTATTCCAATTTATTCTCTAATATGGAAGAAAAAAATTCACATAGCTCTACCACAAAATTTAAAAATTCAAAAGCATTTAAGACACATTTGAGATAGTGCCCTTGATTTTTAATATTTAAGAGGATTTTGTTATAGTCTACTATAATGGTTAATCACAAGAACCAGAAGGACCCTGAAGTTTTGCAGAAACTGGTGGAGATGAGGTTCTCCTCCTACACCCCTTCAGAAAAGGTTTACTTCTTTTAAACTTTTCCTTCAAATTCCTCCAAAGCTTTAAATGATTAGGAAGAACAAACCTAAAAGAAAACTTCATAATTTCTATTTCTGTGAATTTATGCCTTCATGTAGCTTCTCCCTTTCAGTTTGAAGAAATCTATGACTTTCTAATGTCTATTTGACAAATGTGTTGACTTTTCTGAATCTGGTTAAATAAAAATGATTCTTTAACAGTCTGCATATAAGCAAATATCAGTGATGAAGGCCACTCAGGAGTCAATTTTCTACTCTAACAATCATCTGGAAGTCAATGGCCACCATTACAGGAGCTCTTCTCATTAGAACAGGACAAACAACTTGTATGAATCTCATAACATCTCAATAAACTTAGTATTAAAATGTTTACCTAAGATATAAGATATATTATATATATATATATATATATATATATATATATATATATATACATACACATACATATACGGAAAGAAAGAAATATGGACACAAAATTTGAGGACTATGAAAAATTTCCTGAAGGTGAATGATGAATTTGAATTTGAGATAGGTTCTTGCAAAATACCAAAATGAGGTATAGATAACATTTATATCTCTCTATATATAGTTTTAAATTTCCAACCTAGCTTTGAATTTGCAATCTCTTATATTAGCCTTTTAAGATCACATATGTGCATTATCTTCTTTCGCTCTATACAGGGATTTCAAATGACTTCCCCAGCCACTTCCATGAAGTTAATTTGCTTTTTAGTTTAAAAAATATTCACCTCATTCTCCCTATTTAGTCCATTTTTATGCATATAAGTACCCATTAGTTTCCCCAGTACAAGCACTGATTCTTTTGCAAAACAAGGACTCACAATATGTTGCTCATGCTGAACATTCTATCTTTGTTCCTATATGATGCCATATCTCCTTTATGTTGCTCTTTTCTTTTCCAGAACAGCTTTTAAAAAAGCATAAAACATTTGGCACTGAGATATGTGAACTACTATGTTTTAACATGTTTTTAAAGTGAAAATAACATAAATACTTTATTATATTCTATGATTCTTTATTTAAAATAAATACTATAATTTAATCTGAACTTATTACCAGATCCTTACAAATTATATATTTGCTATTTATATATTCTTGCTTCTTCCATTACACTTTTTTCCCTCATACCATTCTGCCTCCAAATACATGGGGCCTGAGATGTTAAAAAATGCGTGTAATTTAAACCCTGCTTCTTAACAGCTCTTCAGGGATATTGGAGGAAAGCAAAGTTTTATACATATTAAAACTAAAATGTGAAATACCAGGTAGGAATATAGAGAAGAGTTGGTAAAATTATGGGAGAATAGGAAATGGATTTCTTTCCTGAGATTTTAATTTAGTGATATTTTCTGTAAGGTGCCAGAAGCACTCGTTAACATTCATATCATGGTAATGAGATTTATTTTCCAGACAGAATATAAATTGGGGAGAAGAACCTGTGGGAATGAGCAATGAACAGATAGGGAGGAATGAGGGATGTGTGGCTCTATGTCCTTTCCTTTTTCAAACACATGAGCACACCAGTTATGCCTGTGCCCTTCTTTTACTTTCTCATTTCCTTTTTTATTTATCTATCTACCATTCTTCTTTCTCCTGAAATCCTCTTTCTACAGCGTTTTGCATAACATAATATTAACTATAGCTTTCTTACTGCTTTTATTTTTTAATAAACACATGCAAATAATTAACCCTTCCTTTAGATCATTAGGATGTGGTTTTGGGTGACTGTATTAGTTTGAATTATACGTTAAGAACAGATAGTTAAATTCACTTGTCATTACTTTGAGATACTTTGGTATGTAAAATATGTATGCATTTGATAAAACAGTAGCATCATATTATGTTTATAATTACAAATTTACAAACTGCTATTGTATGTTCTGTTTTTCCATATAATATATAATGCCTTTACTAATTGTATTGCAGTATTATAGTATTGTAATTTTACAATTATTTAGTGAAATTTGTTCTTTGAGAGCTCTCTTGATAGCATTGCTCATATAAAAAAATAAAACAAAAAAAACCTACTCATTATGAATCAGTCTTAAAACCTGAGACATTCCATCGGTGAGCCTGAATGCTAAATTTATTATTTATTTATTTGTTTGATTATTTGTTATTTTTGTGGTACTTGCGATCAAATTCAGGACCTTGCATTTACTAGGCAGGGACTTATCCAAGAAGACATATCCCCAGTCTTTGAAAACTACATTTGAATGTAATTCATTTTCTATTTTTTCAGAAAGTCATAACAAAGATGCAGGTATTCTCTAATTAAAAAAAATTATAATATTTGCATTCCAGCATCAAAAACATTAAACATCTTTCATATTCATTAAACTTTTTAAATTGAAATTTGTTTTCTGTCATTTTTAATTTTACTTTGTTATTAGCAATGCATGGCATCATTTTAAGAAATAACATTAAAAAAAAAGCATGCACGAGAATTACCAGAACCAGGTGGATGTAAAAACTAATTGTAGGGTACTGGGGAGATAGATCAGTTTAATAAGCACTTGCCTGGTAAGTACAAGGGCCTGAGTTCAATACCCGGTTCCACGAACAACTAATCGTAAATTTACATTATGCAATGGACACCAACATGTATCAACTTCATAAAGTTTCATTTTCACAATAATTTTTTAATGAATGTAGTTTGTTTGTTTGTTTGTTTGTTTTTTTCAAAAAGTCACAATGAAGATCCAGGTATCCTATATTTAAAAAAAACTTTTGTAACATTTGCATTCCAGCCTCAAAAATATTAAACATTTTTCATATTCATTAAACTTTTTAAATTGAAATTTTATTTTCTATCAAGAGCTGTATAGTTTTTAAAAGCTAGTATTGCTTCAATCTTATAGCAACCTAGCAAAAAGGAATAGGAGTTTTACAAAGCAATATGTTCAATACACATGTTTATTTTGCATCTAAATATCTGCATTTCTATGAAAAATTAGACGAAATTCTCTTGTATTCCCCAGAAAAAGTACTTATTTGTATCACTGTTGATCATTTCCTTTCAGTTTGAAAACATTATACTTCTAGGGCTGGCCACATAGCTCAGCAGACTTAAGAACCTTCTTAGGTAGGTGCAGGGGCCAGGGATTCAAACCCTGGCCTGCCATTCCAATTCGACCCTCAGGGCTCCTTGAGACAGTGATTGAGACTGAGCATGATGGCTCGCACCTGTAATCCCAGGTCTTGGGAGTCTGAAAACAGGAGGGTCACTACTAGTCTGACCTACGTAGTGAGAACATGTAGACCTGTCTTAAAAAAAAAAAAAAGCAAGTAAGCAGCAAACAAATAAAAATATTATACTTGCATTGAAAGCATGGCAACTTTTATACATTATAGAAATAAAATCATATTAGGATTAGTTTGCATTTCATAAAGGATGGAACATGATTCTAGCAAGAAGCTAAAATGAAACCGTTTCTCCAGTTCTTCTAAAATATCCTAGTGTATAGAGACATGGTAAACTTTATGTGAAGGTTTGGGTTAGGAAAATAGCACAACACACATAACTACATGTATTGGATCTATGAAATATACGTAACATAAATGAATGATGGCAGATTGTGTATATATGAAGAACTGAGCCAACAATAGTATAAGAATGGCATTGCAATTTTGAGGTGTACTGTAAGTAGCATAAGTCAAAAAATATCAAAAAATTCAGCCACTGTTAATATGAAAATCAAATCGTTCTACGGATCAGGCTGCCCCTTTTCTTTTTAATTATTTTCCTATTTTTATCTTTCATGCTCTTTTCTTTTTCTTTTTCTTTTTTCCTTTCTCTTGTTTGTTTCCTCTGCCTCTCTTTTCTAAATGGCTGGAGAAATGTCTAACCACAGAAAACTAAACCCATGCTACAAGTTCAGTCCAAGTACAGATAGTCCCTTGCTTTTCCTGCATGCTTTCTTTTCTAGATGCTTCTCTAGATTCCCAAAGCTTGCATGATTATCCTTCTCCTCCAGCCTTGCAACAACTACCCTTTCTGTTATCTTCCTTTTTTATGCACTATCCTTGTTAAATTTGCCCATCACAGGATAAAATCACTACCAAGGGGAAACAGTTTACATACAAGTTCCTAATTTATGATTAGCTCTGTTATGTAACTATATATCTTGCTCCTATGGTTTAAGATACAAAAGTAATAGTTGCCATAGCTTCTCAGTTGGTAAACTATGCTTGATATTATTGTAATTACTATCTATTATACTTTAGCAAAGATGGCATAAACATTCAAATCAATTGTTCCTTCTTCCATAACAATTCTGGGGAATTCTAGGGTAATAACTTCAGGAAAGCCCAACACAAAAGAACTAGGAAATGAGCTAAACAGATACCAACATTTCACTTTTAATTATTTGTGAAAGTGAAATCTTGGAATAGGTACAAACCAGCAAGCTCCCTCACACAGAAGACATCCCTGAAGAACAGTCATTTCCTGGAGCAGACTTTGTACTAATGATATAGTTACCTATTTAAAAATTTACAAGGTTTAACACAGAAAGCAAAACTAAAAGCGTTTGAGATAGAAAGTGATACATCACAGAAGCAAAAGACCGTGTCAGATCTCCTGCTCACCTGAACAGCCCAGCAGAAAGTGGGACAAAGGAAAATGGAATACACACACCTGAAGTTTCTAAACACTAGTAAATGAAGCAAAGGAACAAATCCACATGGTTATAGAGGAAATCAGATCAGAAATAATCTCCCAAATTAAAAAAGAAATGACAGCCATATTGCAGCAATTGCTCAGCAAATCTAAAGTAGACATAGTTGTAAAATAGACATACATTGGAAAATGAGAATATAGGAAACAATATGGAATTAACAATATAGGAAACAAGTAAAATACATGAAACAGATTCAAACAGATAACCAGGAAATTTCATTCACAGAAGGTAAAAGTACTTGAAAGAAATGGAAGATAGATTTTCAGAACCTGAAGATGGTAATCGAAAAAGAAAAGATTTCTTAAAAATTTAAGGGATCAGGAAATATAATGGATGCAAGAAGATACACAAGAAAAACAACATAAGACTGGTAAGGGTCAGTGAAAAAGCTAGAGTCAAAAAAAAAATGACGTCAAGATGATTATTTGTCCCTGTAACAGCAGAAAAATTTCCAGACATGGACATAGATAGTTACATACAGTCAGAGAAAATTTAAAACAGGCATGAACAGAATAATCCATATCCAGATCTAAAAAAAAAATTAAGATCTCAAAAACTGAGCACATAAACAGAACAATAAAAGATATTAGAATAAGCTGATCATCTATAAAAGAAAATCTCAAATAAGCACAGATAAGTGACCAAGACAAACCCTCAAGTCAAGAATAGTTGGCATGAAATACTTCAAGTCCTGAAAGGTAAAACTTCCAGTCAATATTAATATATTCTTAAAAATTGTCTTTCAAAATTAATGGAGAAATAAGACACTTTAATCATGAAGAACTGCCTAAGAATTTTGAGATCATCAAAAAAACCCTAAAAAGAGTACTGAAAGATATGGTAGAGAGAGGGAAAATGACCACAAATCCACAAATAGCAAATATAAGAAATCACCAGGTAGGACAAGCACTGACTACAGAATGGATTAAAATACAAGATTCAACAATATGGTGTATTCAAGAACCATATTTAACTCAAGAAGAAACTCATAGACTGAAAGTAAAAAGGTGGAAAACAATATTGCAAGTGACGAGAGCCCAGAAAAAAAACAAGGGTAAGTATTCTGTTTTCAGAAAATGTAAACTTCAAAGTAATAACATTAAAGAGATGCATAATGTCACTATATGGTAATTATGGGAAAAATCTGTAGTAAGTGATCATACATATATAAGTGTATATATATATATATACTTAATGATATATGACAATTACTAATAAATATAAAAATCAAACAATAACACAAATATAATAAAGGAATTTAACACCTCATTTTCAAAAGGAGATTGACCAGACAAAAACTCAGCAAAGAAATATCACAGATTTAACTAAACCTGTGAACAAATAGACTTAGTAGACATTTACAGAGTTTTCAAAAACAGTATCAGAATACGCCTTTCTCTCAGCTGTACATGGGGCATTCTTTGCTCTTTTCTGCTTCTAATCACTTCGTTGTTTAATCCATAATTCTTTTATTTCCATTCAGCTGTGTTCTAAATGTCTTCATAAAACTGTGCAGCTGCTTTCATCACATTCTGTAGAGATTTATTAGAATATCAATGATTGATGGAAAATATCAATGTCAAGCTAAGTCCAAGATGTATGATATTTAGAAAGGTAGAGAGATTGAGCTCAATTACCTATGTTATAGAGTAATAGTATCATGAAGCTTCTCTGCTAGAGGGTTGCGAATGTAAGTTAACAGACCAAAAATTGGAGAAAAAGAAGGCCTACGAGGATAGTCAACATTTTGTTCCTAGCCCTTCAAGGTCAGTGAAGACTCAGGACATAAGAGAACCTATGCTGTAACATTCTATAACTCAGTTGTGTCCCAAATTTTCTGGTCAAGGAGGTTAGGGGACCTCAGAGGAAAGACATAAATGAAGTACAGTGTGTCTAAGGAGAGTCACCTAGAGAAAAAACATTCTCTCAGGCTTTCACAGAAAGCAAACTGGTTAAGCAATGGCCAGTCATCCTGAAGGCTAACACTGACAACAGTTCTACAAAGCACTGTACATGGTTCCAAAGCTAATGCTGGGGGGATTTCACCCTGGAAAATGCAAAAGATGAATGTTTTGTTATACAGGTCTTGCTTTAACTTGCCCTTGATCACCCAGCGGAAAAGCTTAATTATGAGGCATAAAACACAGAGCTTGATTGGTATGATGAGCTGTAAGAGGCTTAAATCAACAGCCTCTAACATTGCCAGTTTTACCAGTAACCCAATGCAATTATGGAACATTGAACTATGTATACAACTACTTCCTCTCAGTTCAAAGAGACAAAACTTTTTCTTTCTTTTTTTTTTTTTCCTTACCAATATCGATTAGAAAATTTATCATGTCTACACCCTGTGCTCTGTATAACTAGTATGAGGACAACAATATGCAATGTGTCAATTATTGCAAATGTACTACTACCATGTTTTGAAAATATCATATTGTTATTTCTCACTAAAAGTAATAAAACATTCAAAAAAAAGAAATGAAGGGAAAAAGATATATTTGTTCACATGTATACGATAGCTTAAATAATTATACTACTAATATTTTTCTGGTCTATTAAAGAGCAGAGATTTCTTAGTTTTATTGCTTCTTCTTTTTAATTTCTTACACTTTTTTAAACCAATTTTACAAGCTTATATCTGCTTATCTAAGCAACTATTTTAAAGATAACTTTATACAATATTTTTTTGAGGTATAATATCTACTCATTTTTTCAATTTTTTATTGTTTAAATTTAACAATGGTTATATTACATATTTTCATCATCAGATCAGTTTAGATTAATACATATAGGTCTATAAGATTGATCAAACACTTAAACATTAACCTTTCTAAATCGACATTACTTTTTTTTTT